>JAODAL010051288.1:0-26775 GCA_025379985.1 Phyllomedusa bahiana
CCCCTTTTTCCCTTTCATGTATTGTTGGTGGTCTAATCTTATCTATCCCTGTGGAGAGAACAATAGAGCAATTATTAGGTCATTGTACTTCGGTCACTATTGTTGTATTATCATTGTATTAGGTCACTACTGTATGGTTGGGCAACTGCTGCTTATCTCTGATATCCTCTTTAATAAAAGAAAAAAACTATTACTATTAACTTATAAGAAAAAAGGCAGTTGTCCTACCATACGGTAATTTTCTCTACAGGGGAGAAGGCCAAATTTTTTTAATTGAATTTTTTAATTGCATGGGTCCCGTAAAAAAACCAAAATTTAAAAAAAAAGTTCCCAGTAAAAACAATGGCGCCAGCAATTCTGCATTAACCCTTTTGGTCAAATTTTTAATTATATGGCCCCTAGACCATCCAATAGTGCCGTTATACTGTATGACAATAAGACCAGCCCAGAGAACGTAAAAGGGACAAATAGAAGAACAAATGTCCATACCGAAAAGGATGAAATACAGAAAACTGGGATGAATAACCAGCAATAAGGATAGTAAATTGAATCAGAAGACACGGGCTGAATGCTGCTGCAGCAAACAGAGGTCTTGATATACATTGTTGGCACCAAACCCCAGAACAAAAGTCGGGCCCCAAAACCAGCCTCACTTTTCCGGGGTGATTGCCCGCAGCTTCCCCATCTTGTCACGTCAGATTATCCTTTTCTATTTCTCCCTCTCTGAATCACTTTTAAAACTCTCCCGAGATTGCCTTAATACTCACTCTCCCCTTAAACTATTCTCCCTGTCTTACCCATTCTTGCTGTTCTTTTAATCCCCTTTCCTTTACAAAAAGGAAGGGTCACTTAAAGGGGAAGCTGCACAAAATTTAAAATTTGAAGAAAAAAAGGTCTCTTCATTCAAAACAGGCCACTTATGTCTATGGCTGATCTTGGGATGTCAAAAAAAAGTTTTTTTTCCCTGGACAACCCCTTTTCCAAACTTTCTTTAAATAAATCCTGAGTTTTGTTTTCTCCCAAAACTTCAAGGTTACTGAACTTGGAAAAAATTCAGGTTCAGGAAGCTCCGAAAAGGCTTAATTGCATCGCCTAAAAGGCAAAAATCTGGGCCCAAACGATTCCCCACTTTCATCTATCAGTGGGGGGTTTAAAAAAAATAAAAAATAATAATAATTAATTGGGCCCCTACAGGAGTCTATCAAACCTCCTTGCTGGTTCCTATTCTCAAACCGAATTTTTTTCCTTGTGACCCTAACCCTAAATCTATTCCCAATCACAACTGTAACCCTAACCCCCAAAAAATTGGGATTATTGTTTTAAATTTTTCTATTCCCCACCACTTCTGGTTCTGACTCACTTTTTATTGACATCACAAATTTGGTTTTCCCTAACTGCATTGGACCCAAAAATGATGTCAGTGGAAGTGATTTGAGGGTGACAGCAGCGGTGACTGGAAATATTGGGGGAAAGAGTAATTAAAGGAATTTTTCCCACAAAGTCACCTCCTCCCTACATTTGGTTAAAAATTATTTTAAGGGGCCCTGTGAATTGGGAGAGGTTGTGCTTGCGCACTCCCCCTTAAAATCAGTCTATGGGAGTTCCGAAAAATGGCTGAAAGATCGCCCGGCTTATTTGGAACTCCATAAAAAATAAATTTGGGGGAGGTTGCAGAAGCGCGGCTGCCCCTGTTGTTCTCTGAGGGGCTCATACCAGTCAAAAAAAACTGCAATTTTTTGGCCATAACACTAATGGTGGAAGACTGTCCCGAGCAGGCAGCTCTGGAAATACCCCCAAAGGAAAAATTAACGGTGCAGAAATTGCCTGAGCAAACACTCACAAACCCCCCACGCTTTGGGGAAAAATTTAGATATAAAAAAAACTGCACATTAATTTAAAATACCTTTCACCCCACATGCAGAAAAGAAAAGTATATGCATGGAGAGATTGCACAAAGCAAAAAAACCAATAAAAAAGCCCCCCTCTCTCAATCAAGAGGGGGGTGATGCTTTACACAAATTCATATAAAAAAGGAAACAAAAGGGTGTCTAAATACAGATACATTGGTACACCATGCTGGTTTACAACCTTTTAGTGACACCCATACTATTAGATTGGGTTGGGCTGCCCAGCACTTTTTGGGTTTTCCCAACACAAAACACGGCCCCCCTCCGTCCCACACTGTTGGGGCAAAAAAAGTATGACAAGGGAAAAAAAATGTTAAAATATGAGGTATTAGTTGGTGCAGGGCCCCCGGTAGCGGGCTGGCAACCGACGTCAAGGTCCCCATGCTTTCGAGTCCCACACTAATAAATTTTTAAAAAAAACACATACAAAAATTGACTTATTACTCAAAAAACACTGCAATTTTTTGGGGATATTCAATTTTAATGGCTGGACTAGACTACAAACCGACCTCTTAGCAAGAAGTGGCTTTAAGGGACAACCCTTTTAAATCATCCGAACCTAGTAAAAGAAAAAAGCCGAATCCTCATCCCAATTTAGGGCTAGGGTTACTGTTATGGTTGATTTTTGGCAAACTCTCAATTTGGACAGCTCTAATATTTGGTTCAGATTTGACTTTGACTTAAATTCAAAGCAAAACACTATTCCTGAGCAGGGGTCTCAGAGTTTGCCAGAGCTGGAACAGGATCCTTTGGCTGACTCAGTATGACCATGTATAACCTGGCCGCCCATTCATTCCTTACATTTCCACTGTAGCAGCTGCACTGAGCTTCCCCAGCTGATAAAATCTGCTTGTTAGAGATGTTGGACCAAAGGTGATTAGTCGATCATGAGGGCAAATTTATTTTAAGAAAGGTTCAGTTGGGTCAAATTGTGAACGGAGTTACCTGGGTTACCCAAATGAGGAATCCATATAATACAATGAGAAAAATAAGTGTCCAGGCTTTTCTACCCGGTGCACACAACAAACTTTCATGTTGAATGAATTGTGATAGAAATGCACATTGTAGATTATTCATGACTCCACATGTGGTTTACTCATATGGTTTACAATCAGAATCTCAATCCTGGCCGCTAAATTGGATTAGGCCAATGGATTGAGGCCAATCCATATCCATAATGCCTATGATATCTTCTTCATACCAAGTGGAAAACTGTGGCACAAATTCAAGGTCATTGCCTCATTTTCCTGAACAGATCTTTGCTAGATTTTTCAGAAAAAAATAAGTTGTGTGAACGCTCCGTTTGACGTTCAGCAAATTTTGTGATATTGTGCCATGTGTTATTTTTCTGCCTTGTGACCAGAGCCTTCTTAACAGAATTATGGGCCCCTGGGCATAGCACTGCATTGGGTCCTGCCTAAATGCAGGACATCAGACTTGGCCATAAGCCCTTCGGAGCACACCCATAGTATCATGCCACTTATGTCTGGACACCTGCAGC
The DNA here is from genome assembly GCA_025379985.1 of Phyllomedusa bahiana. Taxonomy (NCBI): domain Eukaryota; kingdom Metazoa; phylum Chordata; class Amphibia; order Anura; family Hylidae; genus Phyllomedusa; species Phyllomedusa bahiana. The sequence continues at coordinate 3,409 of JAODAL010051288.1, forward strand.
CAAAACAACTATTTGGCAAGGCAGAGAGCCTTTGGCTCCCTTCTCCAACATGGTTTTAAACTGTTTGCATGTCCTAAAACACACAAACAGTTAAATAAGCAAAGCCAACCAAGGAATCCAGGGTATACTTTTTGTATTCCTGGGACATAAATACACCACCAGGGGCCCCTATACTTCTGGGGCCCCCGGACAACTGCCCAGTGTGACCAATGGAAAATTTTTACAGTTTTGATCAAAAATTTACACTAAGAACCTCAAATTTTTTCATGTATTTTATATTAGCAGAAATGCTGTTCCAAAAATCCATATGTCCGCTTTGACTGTTTTTTAGTGTTTCTAGAGTGCTGCTGATATTGTATTGTGTTTGCATAGCTTTTGCTGCCACAACAGTGTGCATCTATACATTTATTCTTCAAAACGGATGTGCTACCCAGATTTTGTATTTTCAATGGAAAAGATGGCCCTGCTTGTAGCACCATACTGTTTGCTGTGCACGACATGATTTAATAACTCATGCTTTCTAGTAGAGGAAAAAGAAGTCTTCTGATAAATTAGCTGCAGGTATAAAAATAGGTGAGATGGCATTTTTTGCATTAGCTCCGGTACCCCTGATACACTTAAACATATCGGAGGAGGGAAACTGCTTATATTTTTAGTAGCAATCCATTGTAGTATCTCCAAGGCTACGTGTACACGACAGTGATTTACTGTTGGATTTTTAAGCAGATTCAGTATTTAGAATCCGCAAAAGTCCGACTGTAAATCAACCCTATATATCTCAATAGAAAATCCAAGCAGTAGACTACACAGTTTGGATTTTCTGAGGTCAGATTTCAAATCCGGAATCCGTTCAAATAACTTAGAACATGTTCTATCATCCGTCGTATTTCACTTGCAAATGGCAGAGTATAGAACTGTTCAATGGGCCGCCGAAATCTGAACATCGCGGTAAAAACCGATTGTAAAATACTATTATTTTACAATTGCTGTGTGGACTAGCGGTGCAAGCTGCAGCTTTGCATTTTTAACTTCATTACAGTTGTTACCATTGGCATCACATTCAGTTACAATTATATACTAGTGGTGGTTGAATATAATAACCGAAAATTGTTTCTGATGCAACTAATACGAAAAAGACTCCAAAACACCAGAAAAATGATATACCAAAAATACAGAATTACAGAGGGTGGAATTATAAGACATTAAAACATAACCTTTATTTCACAAATTATATAAAAATACGGTTATAATCGCAGGCCATCTATGTAAAAAATCAGAGCATTAGCAATCATAGCCCAATAAATACATGTAAGTAAATCACAAATATATCAGTAACCGGTTAGGTACATTTAAGTGATATAATCACAAAATCCAAGCAAGTTTGTCCACTAAAGGATCACAAAAAGCCAAAAATCTAAAATGAAAAATACCTCTATTAAAACTTAACTTTGAGTAATCCTTTAAAAACATATGAACAATAAATTATTCATTTAAGTGCTAGGACTGATAGGGACCATTTATCTCTCCCTACTGAGTTTCTTACCCTAAAATGAGCACTTGGTGGGGTAACCGCCCTAAAAAGAGCGACCCCACACTTCAAATTTGCCCTGTTAATTTCCTTAACTTAGTTTAAAGGGAGTATACCAAAAGGACCGTGCAAGGGTATATAGACAGCGGTTTCCAAATATAATGCCCTTCCAACTTTTAGGAGTTGTATCATTTCATTAAATGGTCTTCAGAATAAGGGGACAGTGAAAACAAGCAACTTTGTAATTGGATGTCATTAGCAAAGCTGTCTAGTTATCACAGTCTCCCTTATCTTTGTTTCTGTAAACACTGTTCCCCAGTGCCAGTCGGATTCCACCTCCTTTCATGTCATTGGCTGAGGGCTCTACTAATTTACATTCTGTTCGTATTCACGGGAGCGTGCATTCCTCCCTCTCACTCAGAATATTTCACTCTGCACAGCCAGGAGCTCCACAGTAACTCTGCAGCTGCTTCTACAATCAGAAAACTGCAGAATTATGCTCGGTGGCTAAGATCTGTGCTGCTCTGGATGAGTTCATAGAAGACTGGATTCAACTGTAACAAACCTCCAGCTGAGAGAGGAGAAGAGATCAGTGCTCTGAGTTCATAGAAGACTGTCTAGACTGAATGCAGGGCTGTGGTATGTAAACAAACAGTTCTTACAAAATAAGACTGCACAGGAAGAGGAACAACACAGAGACATGTGGACTCAGACAGAGAGGGGGGGAAGAGCACACTGACTCAGGAGCGTGTATGAACAGTGAAGGGGGGGATGATGTCATCCCCCGTCAGTTAAGAAACACCCAGTTTGGAGGGGAAGAAACGCCTCTGGATTTGAAGAGCTGAGAAGCTGAGAGAACAATGAAACACACGAACTGATGAAGTGATAAATCCGCTTTAACCAGTCTGATCCATATACATGTATATTTCTTTTAAACTCAGAATAAGAGCCTAGTTCACATGTTCAGAAACCCCAGAATAAAGGGGTATCTAAAGAGCAATTTTAACATATCTTGCCCTTCTAACTTTTGAATTCCGACCTAAATATATTTCTTTTAAACTCAGACCATAATCCACATGTATACAGAACACCAAACGCGTTTCGTCCCAGGTCAGCAGACTCTTCAGTGGTGATAACAGGTGAAAAAGGTAGAGTAGGATGATGTAGTCTCAGGAGACTGAAGTATGGGAGCTAGTGTGCTCTACCAACATTGATAAAGTCCCTTTAAGTCACTTACATGTAAGTGATATCCAATGATGCTATGTCACAATAGGCTTACCAAGTCCTGGTATTAAGGTAAATAGTCCCCAAGGCAAAATATAGTCTATCCCTATGGAAGGACTGTTATGCTCTGAATTGATGGGTATCAGAGTAACCGCCCCGAAAGGGGTGAGTCCAGCCAGGAACCTTGCCCTATTACCGACAAATCCCTACTTATCCCTACTTGTCCCGACATGTTTCTACATACCAAGTTTCATCAGGGGAAAGGGTAGGTAAAAATTCAGGGTATCTGAAAAACAAAATACATAGGGGACAACTTAGTTGTTTATATAGCCCCCACGTTAAAAACATTTAGTTGCAATTAAATACTAGTAGTGGTTGAATGCAATACCACTATTATGGGGATGTTGTCAATCATGATGAACATTAGTTGGGACATTAAAGGCGACATGTCCTATTAGGGCTGCGCCATATTTTGTGTGTATTTTGCACCAAAAAACTGTTGACTCTCTATGCTTTATATAAATGAACTGTCGTACACCAAAACTAGGTGAATTATAAGTCAGGCACGATCCATTTTAATGCGCCTAAAGTAGGCTCATCAAATATGCTAGTAATGATACGCTATGCACCTACGTTTAGCTATGTGCCTGGATTAGGCGCATCAATTACTATGCAAGGTAGACCAGACGCCAGAATTTTGACAGGTTCATTCATTCGTATGCACTATACACTCATTGAATGTGCCATAAAACTTTCTGACATGTCGCCCTAAGTCTAGTTCTATCATTATTGTATCAATAATACTACAGGGCAAGTGGTTTTAATCACATCCTTTTATTGTGCTCTATTAAAAGTTATGTATTAAAAGTGCATCTATATGGGGGGAAATCGGGTACTAGTTTACCTAATGGCAAATTGGGATTATTAACAGGAATATTCAGGGCCGGACTGGGAATAAAAATCAGCCCTGGCACTAAGCCCCCAGCAGCCCACATACAAAATCCGCTTAAAAAATGTCCCTTGTTCTCGCACCTCGCCACTTTCTAAAATAAAAACTACAAATATAAAGCTGCTTTCACACGGAGAGTTTTCGGTGCATTTTTGATGTTTTTTTGTGCAGAAAGGCAGAGCAGTTAATGCTGTACACTTCTGCACAAAAAAAAGCATCAAAAAATGCACCAAAACCGCTCCATGTGAGAGCTCCCTACACACAAGCAAGAAAAAAAAAATTGGTGCAGGGAAACCCCTCATCACAGAGTCAGGTGTGCACTTGCTTTTCAATCAGGGACAAGCCCACACTGACACTACATAAGCACCAGCATAACCTACAACCCCACCAATCACATCACCAGTAGTCAGGTCACATCCAGGGAATCAGCACTGACTCAACACAGAAGTAAAATAACCCCTGACAGGAGGGACTCACAGGAGACGTCATCTCTGATGGGAGTTGTTCTCTTCTCCTTTTTTTTCTCCTTCTGGCCCAAACCTCTATGATGCTTCCCCTTGTTGTTCCCTTCCATTTCTTTTCTTCCGGGACAGCATGCAGTTCTTCTTCTAGTGGTCACTACTCGTCCCTGTAGAATTTTTCCACAAATACATCTTAGACTCTCTCTCTTCCAGCACTTTTCCTATCAATTCCCCAAACAGCGATATGTTAGACCATAAAAATTAGAAATTTAAAAAATGTCAGATAAGTGGCAAAGTAAATAGGTAGACCCCCATTAGGCAGGCAGGGTCAGTATGTAGGTGGGCATGGCCAGTATGTAGGTAGGCAGGGCCAGTATGTAGGTAGGCAGGGCCAGTATGCAGGCAGGCAGGGACAGTATGTAGGTAGGCAGGGACAGTATGCAGGCAGGGCAACTTATAGGCAGACAGGGACAGAATATAGGCAGGAAGGACAGTGTATAGGCAGACAGGGCCAGTATATAAGTAGGCAGGGCCTGTATATGGGCAGGCAGGGGCCGTATATAGGTAGGCAGGGCAGTATATAGGTAGGCAGGGCAGTGTATAGGCAGCCAGGGCAGTGTATAGGTAGGCAGGGCTATTATAGGCAGCCAGGGCAGGGTATAGGCAGCCAGGGCAGGGTATAGACAGCCCGGGGGAAGGTAAGGGGGGCCCGGGATTATGGGGCCCCGGGGAGGGGGATAGGCACCCGGGGGGGTATAGTAGCCGGGTATTATAGGCAGCCAGGGGGGGTATAGGGAGGCCAGGGCATTATAGGCAGCCGGGCAGGGATAGGTACTAGGGCAGGGGATAGGAGCCATGGCAGGGCATCATATAGCCAGGGGAGGGCATCAAATTTTGCCGGGGGAGGGGAAGGTAGCCAGGGGAGGGCATCAATAGCTAGGCAGGGTAGGGGAGCCAGGGGGGGCAATATAGCCCGGCAGGGGTTGGTAGCCAGGGGAGGGTATAGGTAGCCAGGGGAGGCATTAATACCAGGCGGGTATAGGACCAGCAGGGGGCGTAAACCCGGGGTGCAAACGTAGCAGTTCTCCGGGGCCCTTTTCGCTCAGGGGGGCCCGCGCCCTGGGGAGCTGCACTGGTCGCTACCCCGGGGAATGCGTCTGTGCCCGCCCGGCAGTGAACTTAACATTTTCCTGCGGCGGGGGAGGGAGGGGGGGGGCCTGGCGCTGCGCCTCTAACGCCCGGTCCTCCGGTCCCATTCAGAGGCACGCTAAAAGGGAGGGAGCAGAGCGGGAGACATTCGCTCCTTATTCCCGCCGGCCTGGATAGTGGGCCCGTGCGGTGAAATACATCACCGCGCCGCCCCCCCTGAGCGCAGAGGGTAGGGAAATAGCAGACGGAGCGAGCGGGGCTCGGGGGGAGCGGGACCAAGGTGGTTAACTATTTATTATTTTACCCGCCCCGCCTTAATCAAGCCGCCTATTTCACCCCCTAAGCCTGCTATACACCTCTAATGCCTGCCTAATACCCCCCTAAACCTGCCTATTTCAACCCCTAGAGCCTGTATACACCCCTTAGCCATTGCCTATACACCCCCCTAAGCCTGCCGTTATACCTGTAACACCCCTAAGCCTGCTATACACCTTTCCCTAAGCCTGCCTTTACAGCCCCTACGCTTCCTATTAACCCCATAGCCTGCCTATACAGCCCCCCAGCCTTCCTTACATCCCCTAGCCTGCCTCTACAGCCCCCTAGCCTTCCTATACACCCCCCTAGCCTGCCGCTACAGCCCCCTAGCCTTCCTATACCCCCCTAGCCTTCCATACACCCACTAGCCTGCCTATACACCCCTAAGCCTGCCTTTACACCCCCTATGCCTGCCTATACACCCCCTAAGCCTCCCTATACACCCCCTAGCCTGCCTGTATACCCCTAAGTCTCCCTATACATCCCTTAAGCCTGCCTGTATACCCCCCTAATAACCTGCCTGTATACACCCCCTAAACCTGTCTGTATACCCCCTAAGCCTGTCTGTATACCCCCTAAGCCTGCCTGTGTACTCCCTAGCCTGCCTGTATACCCCTAAGCCCGCCCGTATACACCCCCTAAGCCTGCCTGTGTACCCCTTAAGCCTGCTGTATACCCCCCTAAGCCTGTCTGTATACCCCTTAAGCCTGCCTGTGTACCCCCCTAAGCCTGCCTTTGTACCCCCTAAGCCATAGTTGCCAACTTTTGAAAATGAAAAAGCAGGAGATATTAGTTGGCGGCGTGCCAAAATTTTGCATGACCACGCCCATCTTGACGGTATGCCATGCCCCTTCAAAAAGCCACACCTACTCCACCTAAAATGCATAACGGCTTTGGAAGAAAGCCAGGTAGATGCCCTTTATAGCCAGGTAGTAGCCCCCCCATAACCAGGTAGTGCCCTTACAGGCAGGTAGATACCCCCTTGTAGCCAAATAGATGCCCTCTCTTAGCAAGGTTAGAGCCATTTTTGTAGCCAGGTAGATGCCCCCCTTTGTTAGCCAGGTAGATGCTCCCCATTGTTTGCCAGGTAGTGCCCCCTTTTTTTGCCAGGTAGTGCCCCCATTGTTTGCCAGGTAGATGCCCCCAATGTTTGCCAGGTAGTGCCCACTCTGTTGGCAGGGTAGATGCCCCATTGGGTTTCCAGGTAGTGCCCCCTCTGTTGCCAGGTAGATGCCCCATTGTTTGCCAGGTGTGCCCCCATTGTTTGCCGGTTTGCCCCCATTGTTAGCAAAGGAGGCCCCCCCTGTTAGGTGGGATGCCCCCCCTTTCCCCATTGTCAGCCAGGTAGTGCTCCATTGTTGCCCCGGAAAACCCCCATTGTAGCAGGTAGTGCCCCCATTGTAGCCCGGTATGCCCCCCATTGTAGCCAGTGTGCCCCCCCATTTAGCCAGTAGGCCCCCTTTTAGCCAGGAGTGCCCCCATTGTTAGCCGGTAGTGCCCCATCGTAGCCAGGTTTAGTTGCCAAACCCCCCTTGTTTGCCAAAGGGAGTGCCTCTAATTTTTTACCAGGTGACCCCCCCATTGTGCGGGGGAAGGAGGGTGCCCCCTTTTGTACCCGGGGTGCCCCCTTAGTAGCCAGGTATGCCTCCCTTTTTGCCAGGGAGTGCCCCCATTTTATCCATGTATTGCCCCCCATTGTCGCCAGGTAGTGCCCCCCATTGTAGCCAGGTAGTGCCCCCATTGTTAGCCAGGTAGTGCCCTCTCTGTTGCCAGGTAGTGCCCCCCCATTGTTTGCCAGGTAGTGCCCCCTCTGTTGCCAGGTATTGCCCCCATTGTAGCTAGGTAGACCCCCCATTGTAGCCAGGTAGACCCCCCCATGGTAGCCAGGTAGTGCCCCCTCTGTTGCCAGGTAGACCCCCCATTGTAGCCAGACAGTGCCCCCCTAAAACTAATAAAAATAAAATAATAAAATCCACTTACCTGACCAGGCTCCAGCAGAGCGGCCAGCTCCAGCCGATCTCCTCAGCGACACAGGGGAAGTGAGTGCAGCCGCGCGTCACTTCCTCTGTGACGCTGACATGTGTGTACGGCGCACAGCGGCGCCGGACATACAGGGGGAGGAGGCAGGAGGGAGCGATCACCTCCTGCCTCCTCCCTGCTCAGCGAGGTTCCGGGCGGTTGAAGCGCTACTCCGGCGCCGCGGTCATTTAAAGGACCCCCGCCGCCTGCTGGTGGCGGGAGGAATGCCAACTCCCCCGGGAGGGCGGGGGGGGACCCCAAATATCGGGACCCCCCCGCCAAAAACGGGAGAGTTGGCATGTATGCCCTAAGCCTGCCTTTAGACCCCCCAGCTTGCCTTTAGACCACCCCAGCTTGCCTTTAGACCCCCCAGCTTGCCTAGATAGCCCTCCCAGCCTGCCTAGATAGCCCCCCCCAGCCTGCCTAGATAGCCCCCTAAAGGCTGCCTGCCTGAATAGCCCTATAGCTACCGTGAAGCCTGTCTGCCTATATAGCCCCTATAGCCCCCTAAAGCTTGCCTACCTATATAGCCCCCGAAGTCTGCCCGTCTACTTATATGGGGCCCCTATAGCCCACCTAACCCCTGTCTACCTGTATGGCTCCCTTTAGCTACCTAAACCCTGCCTGTCTAAATGGACCCCATATAGCCAGGGTGGCAGGTGCTGGAAAAGTCAGGATTCTAAGATATTTGTGTCTAAATATGCAGGGACAAGTGGTTGGGAGATGTCATCATGATGGCGGACTGGACCGGATGCAGAACAAAGGGGAAAGTCAACGACTCGTCAGAGAAACGTCACCTGTGAGTCACAAGATGTAACTACACTTTAATCACATATGTCTGCACAGGCTGTGTACACTGGTGTCTACCACTATATGGTCACTGTATGGAGGTAATATACAGTCTGCAGAGCCTGTGTACACTAGTATATACCACTATATGGTCACTGTATGGTGGTTATATACAGTCTGCAGAGCCTGTGTACACTGGTGTCTACCACTATATGGTCACTGTATGGTGGTTATATACAGTCTGCAGAGCCTGTGTACACTAGTATATACCACTATATGGTCACTATATGGTGGTACTATTGGTCTTTGTGTACTGATCAGTAATAGTGTAGGAGTATTATTCAGTCACTATGTGGTGGTAATTTGTGGTCATGTTCTGGCGGTATAATCAAGTCCATATGTAGTAGTGTTATTGGTAATATTGGTTTTGGTATAGTGGATTTGTTTGGTAGCAGTATGATGGTGAGATGTAGGGTGAGGTATTTGCCCCTTGTATTATCTACATTATCTAACAGCAGGTCCTGGACCATGGTCGTGGTCAGAGCGGTGGGCACGGGGGGGGGTAGGGGGCCCCATCCAAAAGTTTGCTTTGGGGCCCTGGCTTCTCTAGTTATGCCCCTGGTAGCCAGGGCAGGGCATCATATAGCCAGGGCAGGGTATAGGTAGCCAGGCAGGGTATAGGTAGCCAGGGCAGGTTATAGGTAGCCAGGGCAGGGCATCATATAGCCAGGCAGGGTATAGGTAGCCAGGGCAGGGCATCATATAGCCAGGCAGGGTATAGGTAGCCAGGGCAGGGCATCATATAGCCAGGGCAGGGCATCATATAGCCAGGCAGGGTATAGGTAGCCAGGGCAGGGTATAGGTAGCCAGGGCAGGGCATCATATAGCCAGGCAGGGTATAGGTAGCCAGGGCAGAGTATAGGTAGCCAGGGCCGAGTATAGGTAGCCAGGGCAGGGTATAGGTAGCCAGGGCAGGGCATCATATAGCCAGGCAGGGTATAGGTAGCCAGGGCAGGGCATCATATAGCCAGGGCAGGGCATCATATAGCCAGGCAGGGTATAGGTAGCCAGGGCAGGGTATAGGTAGCCAGGGCAGGGCATCATGTAGCCAGGGCAGGGCATCATATAGCCAGGAAGGGTATAGGTAGCCAGGGCAGGGTATAGGTAGCCAGGGCAGGGCTATTTTAGGCAGTCAGGGACAGTAAGTAGTTTAAAAAAAAATAAAAAAATCATACTCACCCGCTGTCCCCCCCCTCTTACCTGCTCCGGACGGCCGCTTCACCCGAGGGGGGGGGGCCGGGGGGGCGAGCGTCAACCTGGGATGACCCCCCTCACATCGGCGCCCCTGCCCCCGGGCCCCCGGGGCGCCGGGATCGGGGCCCCCCGGGGTTTTCAGGGGCCGGGCCGGGTACTCCCCTTGGGCTCCGGGTTTTTTGAAAGGCCCCGGCGCGGGAAATTTTGGCGGGGGTTTTTTGGGACCCCCCCCCTTAAAAAGCCCCCCCCCCTTGTGGTTAAGGGGGGCCCCAAAACCGGGCCCCCCGGCTGCCCACAGGGGTTCCCCGGCCTGATGCCCCTTGCGGGGCCCCTTTTGTTACCCGGGGCCCCCACCGGGACCCCAGGCCAACCCCTCGGGGGGCCCCCCGGGTGGGGAACCCCCTTTTCCAATCCCCCTTTTTCCGGTGGGCCCCGGGCCCCCGGGGGGGCCCCCGGCCCCGGGACCCCCTTGGCCCGGGCCCCCTTGGCAACCCCATGGCCGGTTTCCCCCCTTGGGGGTAGCCCCCCGGCCCGGGATTTTTCCCCCCTTTGGCCAAAACCCCCTTTTGGGGGCCCCCCCCATAATTTTTGGGGTGTGTTTTGGGGCATATTTGCCAACTTTTAAAAATGAAAAGCGGGGAAACCCCTTTTTGATCCCCCCCCCCTTCAAAAAGCACACCCACTCCACCAACTGCATAACGGTTTGGAAGAAAGCCAGTAGATCCCTTTTAAACCAGGTAGTAACCCCCCATAAGCAGGTAGTGCCCCTTACAGGCGGTAGATCCCCCTTGTACCAAGTAGTGCCCCCTGTACCCGGGTAGGTGCCCCCCTTTGTTGCCAGGTAGGTGCCCCCTTTGTTACCGTAGGTGCCCCTCGTTGCCGGGTAGTGCCCCCTTGTTGCTAGGATTTTGCCCCCTCTGTTGCCTGATGCCCCCTTTTCAAAATGCCCCCTTGTTCCGGGTAGTGCCCCCTTGTTGCCAGGTAGATCCCCCCCTCTGTTGCCGGTGGGCCCCCTTTTGCCAGGTATGCCCCTTGTTGCCAGTACCCCCCCCTTTTTGCAGGTAGTGCCCCCTGTTCCCAGGTAGTGCCCCCCTTGTTCCCGGTGGGCCCCCCTCTGTTCCAGAAGACCCCCTTGTTGCCAGGAAAATTTCCCCTGTTCCCCAGGTGTGCCCCCCTGTTCCAGGTGGGCCCCCCTCTTTTCCGGGGAAAGCCCCCATTTTGTTCCCAAAAAACCCCCCCTTGTTGCCAGGTAGTGCCCCCCTTTCCCCGGGTAGATGCCCCCTCTGTTGCCAGGTAGTGCCCCCTCTTTTCCCGGAGAGCCCCATTGTTCCGGTATCCCCCCCCCTCTGTTGCCAGGTAGTGCCCCATTGTTGCCAGGTAAGTCCTCTCTGTTGCCGGGTAGTGCCCCCTTTTTGCCGGGTTCCCCCCCTTTGTAGCCAGGTAGACCCCCTTATAGCTAATAAAAATAAAAAAAAAAATCCCTTCCCTCCCCAGCCCGCAGCAGGGCCCGCTCCCGACCGTTCTCCCCACGGGGCAGGGGAAGTGAGAGCAGCCGCGCGCACTCCCCCCCCAGCCGCGCGTCACTTCCCCCTGCGCCGTGACCTGTATTGGGGGGCGCACACCCGGGGCCCCCACATACAGGGGGGGGGAGGGGGGCATCCCTCCGGGCCCCCTCCCCCAGGAGACTCCGGGGGGGTAAGGGGGCGCGGGGGCAGCGGCCGGTTCACCCTGTAGGGGCGGCCCGGCGGGGCCAGAGTACGCACTGCCTACTACGCCGCGGCCCTTTAAAACCCCCGGGGGGGGGGGGCCCCAAAAAAACGGGGCCCCCCGCCAAAAAGAGAGAGTTGGCATGTATGGTTTAAAGGGTGAAGAGAGATCCATTTTTTTTGGGGATCCGGGGGTTTAAGGAAAAAAAATTTTTTTCCCAAATGTCTAGGGGGGGTTTTTTTTGTTTAAACCAAAAAAAGTTCAAATTCCTGCTAATTAAGGAGCCAAGATGAAATGTAAAGGGTCAAACCTCGGTTACAGAACCACCACTTCCTATAACACAAGCTGCAAGTTCATTACATTTTCTCTACCTATATTCATCACTAGAGGGATTTATACAAATCCTATTAAACTCACACTTCCCCGCACCAAGACACGCTGGGCCTTATGTATGTAAACTGTCTAGCAGTAAGACTGTCTTTGTTGCCCATAAAAAACCAAACAGACCCCAGCTTTTATTTTCAAACTGCTTGGAATGAAAGCTAGCTCGATGGTTTATGAGCTCTGATTGGTTGCTATGGGCTCTGATTGGTTGCTATGAGTTCTGATTGGTTGGTATTAGCTCTGATTGGTTGCTACAGACTCTGATTGGTTGCTGTGGGCTCTGATTGGTTGCTGAGGTCTCTGATTGGTTGCTATGGGCTCTGATTGGTTGCTATGGGCTCTGATTGGTTGCTATGAGCTCTGATTGGTTGTTATGAGCTCTGATTGGTCGCTGTGAGCTCTGATTAGTTGCTATGAGTTCTGATTGGTTGCTATGAGCTCTGATTGGTTGTTATGAGTGCTGATTGGTTGCTATGAGCGCTGATTGGTTGCTATGAGTTCTGATTGGTTACTATGGATATGTATGTAAACTGTCTAGCAGTAAGACTGTCTTTTATGCCCATAGCAACCAATCCGAGCTCAAATCGACCAATCAGAGCTCAGCTTCTATTTCATATACTGCTCTGGAAAGATGAAAGCTGAGCTCTGATTGGTTGCTATGGGCTCTGATTGGCTGCTTTGAGCTCTGATTGGTTGATCTGAACTCTGATTGTTATGAGCTCTGATTGGTTGCTATGGGCTCTGATTGCTTGCTATGAGCTCTGATTGGTTGCTATGAGCTCTGATTGGTTGATCTGAACTCTGATTGTTATGAGCTCTGATTGGTTGCTATGGGCTCTGATTGCTTGCTAAGAGCTCTGATTGCTTGCTATGAGCTCTGATTGGTTGAGCTGAACTCTGATTGTTATGAGCTCTGATTGGTTGTATGGGCTTTTTTGTTGCTATGAGCTCTGTTTGCTTGCTATGAGCTTGTTGGTTGTATGACTTTGATTGGTTGATCTGAATCGTTGTTATGAGCTCTTTTTGGTTGCTATGGGCTTGATGCTTGCTATGACTCTGTTTTGCTATGAGCTCTGTTTTGGTTGCTATGAGCTCTGATTGGTTATTGAACTTGATTTTAGACCCTTGTTTGGTTGCAGGGGCTTGATTGTTTTTGAGCCTTTTGTTTGATGACTTGTTGGTTGTTTTGAACCTGATTGTTTTGACTTGATTGGTTCTTGGGCCTTGTTTGCTACGGGCAACAAAGACAGTCTTACTGCTAGACAGTTTTCATACATAAGGCCCAATGGTCTTGAACCTGTGTGGCCCCCACAACCTCAACATCCCATAATATTAGTAAAGCTTAGTGGACTTTGCTCCTTTCCACCTCCTATGTCTATGAAGGCTCCTCGGCTAATGCTCCGCATACATCATTCTCTGTCTTTGGCTCTTGTCTTCTCCTTTAACCCTTCGCCCCCGTCCTCACCCGTTTCCTCTATCTGCCCCGATGTCTTGCTCTTCTCCCCTTCTCTTTCTCGCTCACCATGTTCTTATACCCCCGCCTCCCTCCGTTCTTTCCCGTCACTCTTTCTCGCTGGGCCCTCGATCCTTTGGGATTTTATTGGCACAAATGAATCTAAGTGATTTTACCAGAAGGAGAACTAAGGACAGAAGAAATGTGCAGCTGCAGAGCTGTGATTATTAATAATAGATCATATTTAGGAAGTCTCGGTAAAACAAGCGCACTTACCACCGCCCGTTAGAAGGAGCTGCGTCTACAGCTTTGTAAGAGCAGAGGGCACATAGGTGAACAAGGGCGTTTGTACCATGATGAGGGGCAATTAGAGAGGGGGCTCTGCCCTGGTTGCTTCACTTTCTCTGGAGTACCTGAGTCAAGGAACAAATGTAGCAAATGCCAAGCAGCCTGAACGCTGTGGTATTAAAGGGGTCTTCTCATCAAATTAAAGGGGTTGTCTCGCTACAAGGATTGCTGCTTTTTATGTTAAAGATCTTGCAAAAACAAGTCACTTTGCAATATATGTCCATTAACAGTGTCCTACCTATTCCTAGATCTCTCCTCTTGTATGGGCTGCATCAGCTCCTCAGGTCGCTATAGCTACAGACCTGTTTGATCTATCCTCTGATAGGCTGCCAGCACTGGTTGCTATAGCTACAGACCTGGCTGCTACTGAAGCCTAGTAGAAGCCAGTAAACATGCCCCTGAATTCAAAGTGAAACCAGGACTGAGGTAAGAATCAATGTAGTGAGATAACCCCTTTAATTAGCTTTAAACCTGTAGGCAACGGTAAATAAAGAAATATGGGACCTCAGGACCAATGTGGATTTCAGCAGTGGGGCCCACAGCAACCAAACCTTTATCATCTATACTCTGAATAAGTGGGGGTTTTTTTTGGCATAACCCCTCAAGTCCAAAACTACTTTTTATGGTTCTATGATCTTCAATAAACTTTTTGACTGTGTTTAATTTGTTGACCTGGAGAGGAAAGCATCTAAAGCGACGGAAATGGAGCAACTCTGATGGCTCCTTGGCTGTGAGTGTTCCCAAGTCCTCTGTATTAAGGGGGTTTTGCCATGAAGTGAGTTCCTTACCTCTTATCTGCTCAGGAGAGAATATAAACAAAGCATACTGAGTCATGAACGGTTGCAGGGGTGAGAGGGAGGGGGGTGAACAGAGTGCGAGGACAAAGGGAGCGTCTGCAATGTTTACTCAAATAATTACATTACAACCAGTGGATTATCTATAAAAAAGACACAGCCTCATACACTGCACTTTCTCCCCAGCCCCTTGTAAGCTCCTTCATGTTCCCTGTCATCAGATAAGAAGTGCAAACACGCAAGCGCGACCAGATCAGCTCCTGTCAGTGTCCTGGTCGTGTCTAATGTAAACTTTCAGGAAACTAAGGGGGACTGAGCAATGCTGTAGCTCTCACAGGCTTCACTTTTTGTAATCACATATATTTAGAAAAGTGATTAAATACCCATTTTGGAGGATCCCACGTCAACATTAAATCGTGGCAAAACCCCTTTAAGGTGGAGGACCATCGATGGACCAGAATACTTTCCATTGCTAAGGCTCAGCCAGTCAATTGATTAAGAGAATCTTACACTAGGTGATGCCACCAACCCCCACCCCAGAGGGATTATAAAATCACTGGAGGTCCAGGGTTGTCTTGTCAACGGCACGTCTGGAGTAAATGTAAAACTTATTTCATGATCAGGCATCCCTTGGGTTTCTAGGGAAACAACTCAGTAATCTTCATTAAGGGTGATCTCACTACAAGGATTGCGCTTTATGTTAAAATCTTCCCAACAACAAGTCACTTTTAACATGTGTCCCCGTAACAGTGTCCTACCGTACTAGATACCCCTCTGTATGGGCTCATCAGCTCCCAGTCGCTATACTACGACCTGGTCTCCTCATAGCTCATCACGCAGGTGTAACGGGTGTCCCCACGACTCCCGCGTCAGGTCGCAGGCACACCTGCACCCCGGTGGCATCCTCTGCTGCGAGCGGCGCCATGACCCGGTCCTCTGGCTGCGGGCACGCTCGCAGTTCTGCTGTCTACTTACTACACCGTGCTCCTGTTCCTGGCTGGGCGCATGCTCCTGTTGCTGGCTGGGTGCATTCTTGCCTCCTAGGGTGCGCACGTCTGCTGTACTGCATCTAAAAATAAAGGGACAGTGCGCCGGTGATTGGCTTTCACCAGGTGCTGATCCTATTTAAGTCCTGCCCTTTTCTTTTGGTTCCTGCCAAATCGATAGTGCCCTGTGTCTTGAGAGGCCCCGTTCCGTGTATCTTGTGTTTATGAGTACCGTATCGCCTGAACTTTGCCGGCTGTCCTAGCATTTTCCCGCCTGTCCCCGACTACAAGCTTGCGTCACGATTTTGTACCACGCCACCGCAAGCAAATCACGTCAGGGGTAGTGACCTGCAGCCAGCCCATCCCGCTTTGCGGCGGGCTCTGGTGA
The DNA here is from genome assembly GCA_025379985.1 of Phyllomedusa bahiana. NCBI lineage: Eukaryota > Metazoa > Chordata > Amphibia > Anura > Hylidae > Phyllomedusa > Phyllomedusa bahiana. The sequence continues at coordinate 19,157 of JAODAL010051288.1, forward strand.
AAACCGGGACCTACTTAAACTCCACTCCCTGGCCTGGCTTACACCATCGCTTGTGGTGGTCCAGAGGATTCACATCTCTGGTTTGCCTCTTGGTAAGCCAATCCTGACAGCAGGCCAGTAAAGTCAGTAAATTGAATTCAAAAACGAAACTGAGAAAACAGGACTGAAGTAAGATGAATCGATGTAGTGAGACAACCCCTTTAACAAAATTTTACTTTGAATGTCATTTGCTGAAGTACTACAGACTGCAGACATAATTAAGGATGAAAAAAGAACAACAACAACATCATGTCCATTTGAAAATCTTAGCATACAGGAAATGAATGCCAGCGATAATAAAGAATATTTCCTTCCAGATTGCAGTAAGCTTTTTACATACTAATTTTATTGAAGGACTTTAAAGCTGGCAAGAAAATTTGTGTGGTGAGAGAAAGAAACAATATCACAGTGCCGCTGGTCAATTGAGTATTTGATTGAATGTCAATTAGCCGTACGTGTAACCTATAAAAATAAGTTCTGATGGTCAAATGGAACGATAATGGAACCGATCTTTATTCTTGCTTGCTGTTTTAAGACAACATTTTTCAAAATGCCAGGTGGTCTGGGAGTGGTAGGGGTAAATTTTAAAATTCCCTGGTGGTCTGGGAGAAGCAGAGGGGTTGATTGTTAATTCCAAGGTGTTCTGGGTGGTGACTTGACTAATTGTAAATTCCCTGCAGGCCTTGGAGTAGTGGAAGGGCTCATTGTAAATTCCCTGGTAGTCTGGGAGTAGTTGAAGGGTTCATTGTAAATTCCCTGGTGGTCTCGGAGTAGTGGAAGGGCTCATTGTAATTTCCCTGGTGGTCTGGGAGTAGTTATGGTTCATTGTAAATTCCCTGTAGTTGGAGTAGTTGTAGGGTTCTATGTAAATTCCCTGCGTTGTCTGGAGTAGTTGAAGGGTTCATATGTAAATTCCTGGTAGTCTGGGGAGTAGTGAAAGGGGCCCCCATTGTAAATTCTTGGGTGGCCTGGGGTAGTGGAAGGGCTCATTGTAAATTCCCTGGTGGTCTGGGAGTAGTGAAAGGTCTTATTGTAAATTCCCTGGTAGTCTGGGAGTAGTGAAAGGGCTCATTGTAAATTCTTGGGTGGCCTGGGGGTAGTGGAAGGGCTCATTGTAAATTCCCTGGTGGTCTGGGAGTAGTGGAAGGGCTTATTGGTAAAATTTCTGTTTTTTTCACTTTTTACCCCCCTAAAAATTTTTCTTGCGAGTATTGGGTGTAATGGGAAGGGCTCATTGTAAATGCCTGGTGGTCTGGGAGTAGTGAAGGGTCATTGTTAAATTCCTGTGGTCTGGGAGTAGTTGATGGGATCTTGTAAAATTCCTGGTGGTCTCGGAGTTGTGGCAGGGTTGTTTGGTTATATTGGTCTGATAGTCTGGGAGTAGTGGAAGGGCTCATTGTTAATTCTAAGGTGGCCTGGGGGTAGTGGACATGATCTTTGTAAATTCATGGTGGTTGGGAGTAGTGAAGGTCCTTGTAATATTCCCGGTTGTCTTGGGAGTAGTGGAAGGTGTTCACTGTAAAATTTGTGGTGGCCTAGGAGTAGTGGAATGACTCATTGTAAATTCCCTCGTGGTCTTGGAGTAGTGAAAGTGCTCCTTGTCATTTCCCTGGTTGTCTGGGAGTAGTGGAAGGTGCTCACTGTAAAATCCCTGATGGCCTGGGAGTAGTGGCAGGGTTTTTGTAAATGGTCTGGTGAGGTGGATGGGTTAAAGTAAAATTCCCTGGTGGTTGGAGTAGGGATGGGTTAAAGTAAATTCCTGGTTTCTGGGAGTAGCCATAAAGTTAATTGTTTAAAATTCCTTGGTGGACCTGGGAGCAACTGAGGAGTAAATTGTTAATTCCAAGGTATTCTGGGTGGTGAATTGACTAATGTTGAATTGCCTGGTGGTCTGAGAGTAGTGGAGGGGTTGATTTGACATTCAGTGGTGGTCTGGGGTAGAGGAGAGGTTTGTTTGTTGTTTGTAAGTTTGTTTATTCATCTGGGCTGTTAAGAGGGTTCATTGTAAATTCCCTGGTTATCTAAGGTAGTTCTGGGGTTATTTTTAGAACCTGTGGTCTAGGGGTTATTGGTAAATTCATGTTTTTCCTGCAAGTCTCATCCCCAAGGAAGGGCTAAGTATGGGGGCTCTGGACAATTGCTAGTTTGCTAACCCATACCCTTTTACACATCCATAATGAAAAAGCTGATATACTGCTGTGTGTGGGGCATCACCCAGCATTCCTGGATGCTGGAGGACTTCATATCACCACAGCAGTCACTCAGATTTCCTATCTCACAGAACGCATGCAGTGAGTGATACATGGCAACAATCTTCTTATCCTCATACAAGAACCTGTGCCTAACTGCGGCCTGACCCTTCTGCATGTTACCTGGTACAACCTGGAACTACAGAGCTTCGCCAACTCTTCTGGTCAGGACTCCCCTCTTCTCAGGAGACTCCTGGAGCTTCTGGGGGAATTGGGGCAAGTATAAAGTTGTGAAGCTGGATGAACAAAAAATACAATTCCATGTTTTTTTTATTGCTCTTTTGCAGCGTTGACCATACAGATTAAATAACATGATCATTTTATACACGGCACAAGTTATGAACGTTTCCTGACTCTTGTGGAGTAAAGTATGTTTTGAGCAAATTTTGTTAAAATTTGTTCATTAATTTTCAAGCCAATTTTTCCAGACTTTCAGCAAATGTGACATCTTGTATTACCTATTTGGCAATGGTTTTGTGCTGGGAAACATCTCAAGGGGTCACTTTGATAACAATGTTCCAAAGCACACAAAAGGGGTCACATCTCTACTTTGGCAAGAGAGCACCGAATGAACAGACGTGTAGGTTATGTATTGCCTTTTTGACCTTACTAAGCATCTGCATATCCACAAGGTCATTATGGCAAAAGGTAGCTGAGAAGCCAAAGCCACCCTCTATTGGATGTAATTAATCCTCAATTTGCTTTTGACCCACGGAGTCTTGAAAAAGAAAAAAGGGGATTTTGGGCCAAGCCGAAATCTTTTCATCGGGCAGAAAAACGCGTTTCGGGATTTTGTTTTTCTTCATTTGCAGAGCAGACCCGAAAAGGCTGGTGGGGGGGAGGGCAATAAAGGTTTAAAAAAAGGGGGAAACCATTCTTTTAAGGAGAGCAACCAAAATTGCCTTGTGAATGCAGGCTTAGTAGGGGGCAAAAAGCCCAATAAATAACTTTACACCCCCTTCATTCAGTGCTCCCCTAAAGGAGAGATTTTTCCCCTTTCTGACCCAATCATTGCCCCCCCACCCAAGCCCCCCTTTTATTGTCTCCCTCTGGCAAGGGTGAGGGACAAAAAAAAATGAAATAGCGGGGGTTCGAGATGAGAAAATTCTGACTTGGCTAAAATTTTCTTTTGCTTTCTAAAGACCCAGTGGGTAAAAAAGCTAATTGGGGAAATTTTTTACCCCCCAATAGAAGGGGTTTGGGGGCTTCTCAGCTCATTTCCCATAATGCCTTGTGAAATGTTCCAAGAAGACTTACAGGTCATGTTTTCAAACCTACTAGATAAAAAAACCCCTTTTTAAAGAAAACATTTACGGGGATGTCAACGCCTTTTAAACTCATGACTTGGTTCTAGAAAAAGAATTGTCTATGGAAATTAAGTTTCCATTGCAGTCTTTTTTTCCTGGTTATGACTTCATTATCTGCATCCCCTTTATCTACTCGCTAAATTTAGACTCCATTCATGATGTTAAATGTTGGCAAATTAAAATATGGGGGGTGCAGCCCAGGGGCCCCGTTTAAAATTTTTTTTCCATGGATCCTGGGGGAAAAACAACTATTTGTTTAAAAAACCCGAGTTTGTGAAAAAATCTAAAAAGGAAAACCCCCGGGGGCGGGAAACGTTAAAAGATGGCGCCTGGTTTTAAATGTTATTAAATAGCCTTTTTGCCCTTTAGTGTTGTTCCCGGGGGAGGGCCCCAAAAAATCCCCTGAGGTAAAAGCCAATTGTCCCATTTTTTTGGGGGAAAAATTTTTTCCCCAACTCAAGATTCCCGGGGCCTTTAACTTGTTTTTATTAAATTTTATCTAGAAATGTATCCAGGAAACCCTTTTCCCGAATCCTGGTCACTTTTAAATTGGGTTTTATTATTAAAATTTTAGAAAAGTTTCCAGGGCCCTTTCTCCAGAATCCTGGTTAAAACCCTAAAACTTGTTAATTATTACCCTCTTTGAAATGTATCCAGACCCCTTCTCCAGAATTTGGTCACTATTTAAATTGTTTTACTATTACTTCTAAGGGAAAAGTATCCAGAACCCCTTTCCCCGAATCCCGGGCACTTAACTTTTTTTATTATTAACCAGGGCCCCCCTCCAGAATCCCCCGCATATAACTTTTTTTATTATTTCATCTAGAAAATGTCTCCAGACCCCTTTCGAAACTGGGGAAACCTTTTTTGTTTTTTTTTATTACCCTCTAGAAATGTCTCCCCACCCTTCTCCAGAAAACCTGGTCCCCTTTAAATTGTTATATTATTACTCTAGAAAATGTATCCAGCCCCCTTTTCCAATCCTGGTACTATAATTGTTTTATTATTACATCTTGAAATGTATCCAGAAACTTTTCCAGAATTTCCCGGTCACTATAAAATTATTTTTTAAAAACTCTAGAAATGTATTTCCCCACCCTTTTACCCGAATTTCCCGGTTTAACCCTAAAATTGTTATATTATTAAAATCTAGAAAAGTCTCCCCACCCCCCTCCAAAAATCCCGGTCAACCCCTAACCCTTTTTATATTTTTACATCTAGGGAAAAAGTATCCAGACCCTTCTCCCGAAATTTTCCCGGGGCCTTAACTTGTTCTTTATTACATCTTGAAAAAGTATCCAAAACCCTTCTCCAGAAACCCGGTAAATATAAATTTTTTATATTTTTACATTAGGAATGTATCCAAACCCTTCTCCCGAAACCCGGTCACTAAAAACTTTTTTTCCTTTTTTACATTAGAAAAGTTTTCCAGCCCCCTTTTCCCGAATCCCGGGGCACTTTAAAATTGTTTATTTTTAAATCTTGAAAAGTATCCAAAAACCCCTTTTCCCCGAATTTGGTCACTATACCTTGTTATATTATTACTTTTAGAAATGTATACAGATCCTTCTCCAGAATTCTGGTCACTATGACTTGTTATATTATTACATCTAGAAAATGTCTCCAGACCCTTCCCCAGAATCCTGGTCACTATAAATTGTTCTATAATTACATCTAGAAATGTAATCCCAGACCCTTCTCCAGAATCGGGTCACTAAAAACTTGTTATATTATTACATCTAGAAATGTATCCAGACCCTTCTCCAGAATCCTGGTACTAAAATTGTTACATTATTACATCTAGAAAATGTATTCCAGCCCTTCTCCAGATCCTGGTCCTATAACTTGTTATATTATAACATTTTGAAATGTATCCACACCCTTCTCCAGAATTCCGGATCACTATAACTTTTTATATTATTAAATCTAGAAATGTATCCCAGACCCTTTCCAAAATTTCTGGTCACTATAACTTGTTATATTATTACATCTAGAAATGTATCCAGACCTTCTCCAGAATCCTGGTCACTATAACTTGTTATATTATTACATCTAGAAATGTATCCAGCCCCCTTCTCCAGAATCCCGTTCACTATACAGTAACTTGTCATATTATTACATCTAGAAATGTACCTTGCAAAAATAACTTTCTAGCAGACTTTCACCACATCCTTGTTGCTACACTTTGTTCTTTGCTTGGTACATTACAAATTATACCGTACATTTGTTTTTCTGTGTTTTTTTCAAAAAAGTGAATTATTCATGCAATGAGTCACATAATTTATTCTGAGCACATGTCACTGAAAAGATGGATCTCAAACGACTTCAAGTGTTGACACATAAAATGACATTATAAGAGTGCTTTTTACTCTTGTCCTCACCTCCAACAGTGCTCTATTTTTTGCACTGAGGACAATCATGGAGTTTTGGTTCCCAGTTACTATTCATGTAGATGACCAGTACATGAGTCCCTGAAAGGGGTTTTCTTACTACTATAATTAGCTTTCAATATATAGGGGAAAAGGTTTAAAAGGAGACTTTTCCCAAAAAATATTGATTTTTTATTTGCCCGGTGAGGAGATTTAGAGGATTTTATTTGCACACAAGTGTTCTAGATTTTCCAAACCATATTTCCCCTTTTGATTTGACAGAGAGGAAGGGAGTGTAAAGGTTTTGATTGTTTTTCCTTTGATAAGGGACCTGTTTTTACTTCCCTTGGAGCCCCTGTGCCCTTTTTTTTTTTTCCCACGATTAAATTCTCCTACCTTTTTGTTACTGTAACACTCGCTAGTTTTAAAGGAGCTAAAATTTTCTAATTTTGCATAGAAACACCCCAGCCTGACATAAAGTGTGAGTCTGAAGCTGCCGTGGGTTTAGTGAAAAACGATGGGTGAGAAACCCCCCCTTTAAAATTTAGAAGGGACAATATCCCTACCGAAAAAGACCCGCCCGTGGGGGGCAGTGTGTGGACAAAGTTTTTTCTGGAAGGGCCCTTTGGTCCTTTGGATCTTGTGGTGTTACTAATGTAACCCACCCAGCAAAATTTTACAGACTAAGTCCACCCCCTTCAAAAACCAAAAACCCATTTTTTTAAAAATTGATTTAAAAATTTTTTTAAAAAAGCTTTGGGGGGACCTTAAAATAGAAAACCCGTTTTTATTTGTTTTTTCCCGAGAAACAAAGAATTTAGGGGCCCCTTTTTTGGTTTGGTGATGAGAAACCGTTTTTGACATGGAAAGATTTGGGGGGGGGCAGGAGATCCTCTGACTCTACCTGTTTTAAAGGGCCTTTTTTTTGTTTTTTGAGTAATTAATGTCCATTTTTTCGTGGTTCTTCCCCGTAAATTTGTTAGTGTAGGGACCCTTTCAAGAAATTTAGGAGCCCCGACGGGGCTTGCCCGTCTTGCCCATAGGGCCAATTTAAAACTAATACCTAATATTTGATATTTTTTCCCGTAAAGTCAATTTATTTGCCCAAAAATGTTTTCCCGGGGGCAGAGAGTGTCTTTTATTTTGTGTTGGGCACCCAAAAAGTGCTGGAAAAGCCCCCCCCAATTGAAAAGTAGTGGGGGTTTAAAAGGCTGTAAACCGAAAGGGGAACCCCACGTATTCCCCATTAATGGGGACCTTTTGTATTTAATTTTTCTATTTTGCAATTTTAATTTCCAGAACCCCCCCCTCATATTTTTCATATATTGAAAGGGGTTCGAGTGGTTGTCTTATCGGTATTTTTTGCATTTTTGCAATTTTCCCCCTACATTATTTTGTGGGTCTTTGCTACTGGTGAACCCGGTAAAAAATTTTTAGGGTGCAGTCTAAATTTTTTTCCGTAGTTTGGGGGGGTATGTGAGCTAATGCCCCAGCAATCAGCTGCAACCCGTTTATCTTTCCCAAATAGATAGGGGCCAGTGTTGCTTCTTTACTGGGTTCCGTTTTCAGTCCCCCCCTTTTTAGCGTGGTCGGGGCCTTTTTTCTTGTTTTTTTGAGGTTTACCGGACGCCCCCCGGGGCCCTGGGCCCGGGTCG
>JAODAL010051289.1:0-26774 GCA_025379985.1 Phyllomedusa bahiana
GTGGGATAAGGGGGCACCCGGGCGGTCCTCCCCCCCAAAATGAATGGCCCTAGAAAGAATCCCCGGGGGGTATAGATCGGGCGCGGGGCTGGTATATAGTGAAGAATATAAGAAGGGAAGGGCCCCTGAACCGAATCCGCCATCACCTCCCCCCACCATCTCCAGCTGACCCTTCGAACGTTTTTTCTGCATAAAATGGACATGACACTGGAGAGGGTAACCCCCGGGTTTACATTTATCTCATCCGAACAGTAATGACTTTATGAATATTAGAGACCGCCCCCGCCCAAACGAATCCCGTCTGTTGAGGGCTAATAACTGGGAAGAAGGTGCCAGCCTGTCTGAAAACCCTAAAATATTTCTAAGTAAAACTTTTTATTAATGAAATTGGGGGGTACGGGGGAGGGGAAGATACGCCTTTCCGGGGCTTGGGTAAAATTTTTAAAAATGCCGTGTTCATATTTGCGGGGTGGGAGTGTTAGCTGGAATAGATTAAGACGTGGTCACAAGGGGTGGTGCCCACGGGATTAAAATCTTGTAGAATTCCCAGAAGCCACGGGCCCCGGCTTTTTTATTACCCAATTTTTTAAAAACCCTAAAATTTTTCTTCATTTTGGGGGGGTTTGGTTTAAGGTATCCCATCTACCTCAAAAAAGGGAGGGGAGAGACGAGGGCCCAGCCATCGAGGGCCCCCGTCATCGGGGGTTTCTGTGAATATAAATGGTCAAGAACTCACTGGGACATTATTAATAGCAAACAAATTTGCATATTCCCCAGAGTCCTTCAATGCTAGATTTTGGAACAAAGGTTAACCCCTTAGCAAATTGCTAAAAGCCCCCGCTTTGTTCCCAAACCTGAAAAATTTTAGCTGACATCCGGACCGCCGGAAAACTTTTCTGTACTCCACCAGCCTCATAAATCTTTTTTAGTGTTAGACCATTGGAGTTTGGCTGCAGGAGTCGGGTTGGAGAGAAAATCAGTGTAAGATTGCCGAAGCTTCTCACTCAACAATCTAATTTGATCCGTGACCACCTTCTGACGGGTGTTAGTGTAGGTGATCCAGTGGCCTCTAATGACCGCTTTAGCTGTCTCCCAAAGAAAGACTGGCTCCGTCCTATCCTCCGGGTTGTCTTGTAAAAATTGCAGCCATCACCCTCAGAGGATATTAGCAAAGTCCTCGTCCCCAAACAGGTAAGACGGAAATCTCCAGAGGTTATCATAGCTTTAAAAGGGCACTGAGAATACATCTTCTCACTCTGGCCTACCAGAATCCCTAATGCTAACACCCCTCCCCCCCCCCACCCCACTCCCTAGCACGCTCATCTCATTTTCGGCACTTAACTGTATTTATATGTACTGTTTGGGTGGCAGGTTCATCCGAATTCTACATAAAACAACCCCATATTTATGTCACATGGCTGGACCATTGTAAATCTAGCACTTCTTACCCTTCGTCTCACCCATACAACCTAATAGATTGTAAGCTCTTGCGAGCAGGGCCCTCTAACCTTGTGTCTCATCTGTAAGTAGCTTTTCATTGTGCAATGTATGTCTTTTGTCTGTACCTACACCCTCCAAATTGTAAAGTGCTGCGAAATATATTGGCGATATATAAATAAATTAGTATAAAGTATAAAGCAAAAGCGCCAATATAAGAGAGCTGATGAAAAAAATGTCAAGGGATTACTCTGCCTGTTTCCCAAACTTTAATTACCAATTATATATAGAAACAAATGACACCAGCGCTAACTCTTCTATATATCTCCCAACTCAATGTAGCAACGTTCTAGAAAATAGAATAGCTCAACAATCACTACTGATTAAAGCAATGGTAAACACCTGATCCAAGTGGTTAGTCCACAATCAGCTCTTCTACCCTATTCAGCTCCATATCTCACAACTAAAGGTCATTATAAAATACACATAAAAGTACCAAAAATTACAAGAACTCTTGCAATGTACCTAAAAGCTCTTTCCATAAAATGCATCCGATCGTATTATATCCACAGCGATCCACTTCACTGACAAAGTAAGGAATGGAACGTTCGTGTTCGAATTAACCAAGGGCTCCGGCCGGCAGCGCTCAGATCTCCAACACATAAAAACTAACTGGCAGGCTAAGGTGACGTCACCTAGACTACAGAGGCTTGTCCAATATAAAAATATCAATGCGTTTCGGAAGAAATCACGGCTTCCTTCATCAGGGCTGCATTGGAATTGCCAAGCTAGCATTAACTACCATCCCTTTCTTTCTGTCAGTTTAGATAGGTGCATGCTGGTGTGGCAGTAAAATACAAACACAATCCAATACCAAGAGCACACTACTAGCACTAAAAAACAGTCAAAAGGAACATAGGAATTATTGCTACTTTAGGTACATGAAAATTTGAGGTTCTTAGTGTACATTTTTGATTAAAGCTGAATAAGCTCACCTGCCGTCAACAAGGTGACCTCAATACAGATGGGAACCTACTCTATATGTTACCTCTTTTGGTGCCTGTTCAGACCTCAAATTTTCACTAAATATTTTAGAAAAAAGTTATGATGCATTGCCTCAGGTATGTCTATCTGCCTTTAAGACATTGCTGTTTAGGGTCTCCTTCATTTTGTCTTTCTTTGCTGCATTTAGATTAAATGAGTTGGTATTGTCGTCACTATGAGCCAGCGACTTATTCCTCGTTGTACCTGTTTCCAAATTAATATCAGAATGGACATATGCGTATTATGCTGAAAAATGGACACCTGACATCAAGTTGATTCAGATGCAAAATTATTTATTTTAGTTAAAGGGGTTTTGCCAGGAAGTGAGTTGCTTTCCTCTTATCTGGCTCAGGAGAAAATATAAACAAATCATGAATGCTGCAGAGGGGAGAGTGAGGGGGCTGAGCAGCGAGGAGCACAGAGGGAGAAATAAGGGAGCGTCTGCAGTGTTTACTCAAATAATAACATTAGAACCAGTGGATTGTCTAATACAGCCTAAAGCCTCATACACTGCACTTTCTCCACAGCCCCTTGGAAGCTCATTCATGTTCCCTGTCATCAGATAAGAAGTACAGACAACGCAAGCGCGACCAGATCAGCTCCTCAGCTCCTGTCAGCTGGAGCTGGTCCTGTCTAATATAAACTTTTAAGTAACTAAAGGCTTGTAAAGAAAGCTGTAACTCTCAGAGGCTTCACTTTTTGCAATCACATATATTTAGAAAAGTGATTAAATACCCATTTTGGAGGATACCATGTCAACATTACATCGTGGCAAAATCCCTTTAAAACATACAAATTTTTATACAGGTGGTTTAGAGGTGTGGTAACATTAACATTATCATCCTTACTTTACATTTTTGATTATAATTTTCAAACCATTTTTACTTTAATCAATATACAATACAATAGGTTACCTACAATAAACATTCTCCACAATATGCAAGCAGTCACCTTTACATTATCTTTATCTTTGATTTTACTAATAATTAATTTGGCACATATCACCTGGTATTCAGCTAGCCATCATTAAAGTATTACATTAACACAAGAAAAACAACTTTTCTAACCATTGTTTTGATTATTTTAATGTTTTAAGAAAACTGGTTGTTTATTGTCGGGATTAGCTAGCGGACTTTGTAATGGTCCTAGAAGATACTGGGAATTAAGTAATGGAATATTACAGCAACTATCCCAGTTGCCATAAAAATTGAAACAAATGTGTATCATTAGCAATGAGAAATTGTAGGAACAAAAGCCGACCAATAAGAGAACAGGTGGGCTAAATATTTCAGATGAGTAACAATAGTTAATAAATTCCTCTTATGTCTGTTGGACATCATAAACACTTTAATTTAAGACTGAAGAACTAATCTAATCATTTAACTCTTTTCTTTTTTACTAGTGGGCCTCTGTATAATTTCACTAACAGTAGCAGCCAACAAATCTGCAACCCTAGTTTTATGTTTGTCTACATAAATGCTTTTTGTTAATTAAAATGAATAGGTCCAAGACAGACCAAATGGGTAGGGTCTGTATGGTTAAAGTTAATGGTTTAAGGGATTTAATGGTGATTAAATGTATATTTCCCCAGACAGTGATTGTGTTTTCAGAGACTCTGTTGGTCCAGTCTGGAGTGTGCATTCCTCAACAAAATGAGAAACAAGATTACGGCTTGCACAGAATTTTGGTCGGTTTTTCAGAGGATTCAGCAATTTGAATCCACTGAAAAACCAACCGTACCCTGCACTGTGTAGACTACAATAGAAAATCCATGCTGTAGTCTATACAGCATGGATTTTTTTGCTAAGGTTTTCCTAAAACTAAAACCGAGCGGAGGATTCCCGCAGCCCTAGTGTACTTGGCCACACAAAATACAAATAGCCAGCTCACCACTCCCATTCACCGGGCTGCACGGCTATGCTTCTGTAGTGTCCATCCATGGTATCAATGAAGAAAGAAAATGCCAGCAACTCCTGAGTAAATGAAAATAGATGCATTTATTCATGGACGTACCATATATCTAACCTGGTGACATAAATAATCTGGGAAGAACAGGTGCAAAGTTGACGCATTTCAAGTCACTTGGACTCTTAATCGTAGCATAAATTGCACCATACAAGACTACATATATATATATTAAAAAGCTAATGCACAAATGAAACTCACCTGAGTGGAGACTCGAGTGGAACACACCAGCCAAGCATCCGGCACATAGCCCGGGCGGGGAGGCGCGTCCAAACCACACCCACATATGTTACATCATGACACTACACACACCAAGACGGAGCGAAGATGCATCACAACGATCCCATCAGGGCAAGTAGGGCACACCCCCCAGCAACGGGCAAATGTCAGGGAACCGGCAACAGCCAGCTCACAGACTGACCACAACAGATGAGCAACAAAATGCACGGTCGCAATACAAAAATTGAAAAACTGGAAAAAAAATTTAAAAAACAACAACATCATGATGTGCACAGGACATAAAGCATCAGAAAAGATGAAACATAATACTTAATATACCATACAATACAGGATTATCTCAACTCTAGAGCTTAATAATGAAAGAGAATCTCATTACGTGCATGAAGTCCCACTGGGACAATAGAATTCAGAGTACATATCCAAAACACCTCCCGGTCCTTCAATTTATACTCCCAATTACCACCTCGTGTCCCTAAATTTACTCTTTCAATGGCAAAAGTTTCAAAGCCCTGAGTATTAGAATTATGTGTCTCAATAAAATGACGTGATGTGCCAGAAACATTGCGTCCTGCAGGATTCTTGATATTATTCAAATGTTCTAGTATGTGGGTTTTAAACTTTCGTGATGTACATCCCACATAATTAAGATTACATATACTGCATTTAATAATGTAAACCACTGATGTTGTATTGCAATTGATGTACTGTTTAATATTAAAATTACGCGTACCAGAAGAAAAATATTGGGTAGGTGTTACAAAAGTACAGGTTTTACAGATACGACTTCCACATCTGTAAAAACCCTAATGGAGAGCAAAGTAGGGCGAGAAGAGTCAGAAATAAATTCATTAGAGGATATAATTTTACCAATAGTCTTAGAACGTTTGGCTACAACTCGGCAGCCATTTTGTAAAATATTTGCCAAAATATTGTCTTGTTTCAATATTGGTATGTATTTGGTGACTGTATTTTAATGCCATTAAAGTGTGTACTGTAATCTAAGACTATAGTTGGAATATCCTGTTTGACTCTCCAAAGCCATGTCCCATGTGGGTACTGCAGCCCTATGATTGGCTGCAGCAGTCACATGAGATGTAACAACTACATGTGGTCCATATATTTGTATGTGACATGAAAAGGTACAACTAACAACTGTCACATAAAAAATACCCTGTTTCCCCAAAAATAAGACAGTGTCTTATATTAATTTTTGCTCCCAAAGATGTACTATGTCTTATTTTCAGGGAATGTCTTATTTTTTTCAGTGAAGAAGAATTCACATTTATTGCTGAACAAAAAAAATTAACATTATATACTGTATATACTATACAAAATATAAAGGGTTGTAAAGTACAGTACAGTACTTGGCTCACACACACTGCCTGGGGACTTTATTGTACAGCAGCGATCTCCCACAGCAATTCCTGGACCACTTGTACAGCAGGGACGGTATTGCAGCTTCTGGCCACCAGAGGGAGCTCATTACAGCAGAATCGCACAGAGCGTACTGTCATGGCTGCTGAAGGGAACATCAGTGAAACAGGTGACAGTCTTCATGCAACTTCCTGCATGCAGCTGCTCTGCAACAGATGGTGAAGGTAGGGGACGACAGCAGTGTTATAAAAAGAGTCCCAGCTGCATGTGTGTGTTCTATTCGGGCATGCTTTCAAACGAAAACTTTACTATGTCTTATTTTCGGGGGGTGCCTTATATTAGGGAAATCAACAAAACCTCTGCTATGTCTTACTTTCGGGGATGTCTCTTTTTCGGGGAAACACGGTAGGAAACATAAAAATTTCATGCTACAGTGATATTTTATCCTGAAAGTAGTCTATTTAAGTCGTAGCAGGTGATGTTGATTTTCTCATCTCAAACAATTTAATGAAACAAAAGCCAGCAATAGTGGAGGGTGTACACCATCAAAAAAATGTCAATGTCTCAATAACGTGTCATGTGACCTTGAAAATCAATTACAACTTGCTGTTCAGGGGTCGTTATTGACCGCTGAGGCATGGCATCCCACTCTTCTTGAAGGGCATCCCCCAGGTCATTGAGGTTGAAGGGTAAAGAGTTATGAGCTTCTACATGGCAACTCAACTGATCCCACAGGTTTTCTAGGGGTTTAGGTCTGGAGAAAGTACAGGCCAATCCATTTGAGGTACCCCAGTCTCCAACAGCCATTCCCTAATGATACAACCCCGATGAGCTGGTGCATTGCCGCCTATGAAGATTAAATTAGCCTTGTGTTGTTCATGCTGAGACACAATGACTGGAGAGGCTTGTCACTATACCAATTACAAAGTGTAGGGCAGTTCTATATTGACTAGACACACTTGCCCACCCCATAACACCATATTCCCTGGCCTATGAAAGATGATGCCTGTACCTGGTGGGGTGGTCAGGTACCTTTGCCGGTTGTCTAGCATGCAGACCACGATGATACAAACGGCTACGAATGGTCTGACATGGCACTTGGTTGCCTCTCACCTCCCTTAAACATGCCTAGAGTTGTGTGGCATTCATCATTCGGTTCCGCAGGGAATTGTTTACAAAGACTTCACAAAAAGTAACCACCGTAGTAACTTGTACTTAGAGTATAACCTATACCTAGTAACTTAACTTATACTTACACCGTTCCATGTCTGCTATCTTAAGTATGCCCAGCATCAGGAGAGCTTATGGACTGGTTGAATGGCAGCCACCATAACAGGAGACTTGAGTATACCACTGCTTATTCCATCATGCAATTGTCTAACTATTGGAAGTGTCAAAATTTATACACGGAATAATTCTTTTGAATAAAATAGAAACACGTTTATACGGTACCTGATCTGTGTTAGTAATTGTTTACAAAGGACTAGAGATGGGTGAATTTCTCAAAAATTCGATTCGGTGACTTCGTCGAATATTCCGACAAAATTAGTTTCGGTCCGAATTATTTCGGGACGAATCACGTTAAAAAAACAGCTATTTCCAGGCTGCACAGAGCCTGCAGGGTGCTGTAGAACGTTGTGCCATGCTTAAATATGCAGATGGAGCTTGGTTTGGTTTTTATACAATGTTGTGTTTTAGTATAACACGAAGATGCTCTTAGAATCGCTTCACTCTAAAATTCCCTGGGCACTTAAGAGGGCAAAACTGACCAAAAAACTGAAGGGGGAATGTAGCCTGATAAAGTCATGCCAGCGAAAGCTGGAAAAAAACAAGCTGAGGGCTCTGGTGGCAACATTAGTGACAGAGTGTGGAGGTGACGGCAGCAGCCACAGCAGCATGAGGTCAGAGAATGGCACAATGACATTCTGGAGGTGGCAAAAACAGGAGTAGGCCACAGAGTGGCACAATGACACAGTATGGAGGTCACGGCAGCAGCAGCATAAGGTCAGACAGTGGCACAATGACATTCTGGAGGTGGCAAAAACCGTAGTAGGCCACAGAGTGGCACAATGAGACAATGTTGGCACAATGACACAGTGTGGAGGTCATGGCAGCAGCAGCATGAGGTCAGACAGTGGAACAATGACATTCTTGAGGTGGCAAAAACTGGAGTAGGCCACATAGTGGCACAATGACACAGTGTTGGCACAATGACACAATGTGGAGGTCACGGCAGCAGCAGCATGAGGTCAGACAGTGGCACAATGACATTCTGGAGGTGGCAAAAACTGGAGTAGGCCACAGAGTGGCACAATGACAAAGTGTTGGCACAATGACACAATGAGGAGGTCACGGCAGCAGCAGCATGAGGTCAGACAGTGGCACAATGACATTCTGGAGGTGGCAAAAACTGGAGTAGGCCACAGAGTGGCACAATGACACAGTGTGGAGGTCACGGCAGCAGCCGCATGAGGTCATGAGGTGGCGGCATCAGAATAGTGGCTGAGGCAGGTAGTTTGAACCCAGACTCATTTCTCACAGTTTGGGTGAGGCGTCATGGCTGATGTAGTCTGACGCCTAAGGCATTGGTGTGTGGAAATCCTGGCCGATCCACGCCTGATTCATCTTGACAAAGGTCAGTCGTTCCACATTTCCCGTGGACAAGCGGGTTCTCCTTGGGGTAACGATGGCCCCCGTCGCACTGAACACCCGCTCTGATGCCACACTACTGGCCGGGCAGGACAGCTTCTCCACTGCAAACTTGGCAAGTTGCGGCCACACATCCAGTTTGGCTGCCCAGTAGTCCAGCGGATCTTCTAACTGGGGTGGCAGAGTGCTGTCCAAGTAGGCCACAACCTGTTGGTTCAGGGTCTGCTCCAGGTCCTGCTGCTGCTGCTGGCGACTGCCCTCCTCACTAGGCGGGTGAAGGAAGCTGCTCATCAGTGACTCCAGACTTAGGTTGCTGCTGATGGAGTTGGTACTGCTCCTACCCCCCCACCACATTAGCACGTGAGCGCTGAAGAACCCCCCGGTCAGACCTGTCAGAGGAGGCACGATGCCGCACATAGGCAACGGCCAACTGACTACGGAGGATTTCCCTATAGTATTTTAGTTTGTCCTCCCTCTCAGCAGCTGGGAAAAAGTCTCCCATTTTGGACCGGTAGTGAGGGTACAGAAGAGCCAGAAGTTATCCCTCTGCCGGATGGTGACTATTCGGCTGTCACTAGCCAGGCAAATCAGCATGCTGCGGGCCATCTGCACAAGTGACTCCGAGGGGCTCCCTGCCTCCATCTCCACTGTATACTGCCACAGTGCTTGCGGGTCATCTGCCTCGTCTTCCTCATCTCCATCTACCTCCTCCAGCTGCTCCTGCTCCTCCTCTCTTGTCACCTGGGTAGAAAATCCACTCATTTCACCAGACAATGCTTCTGCTCCAATGTCCTCCTCCTCCTCCTCCTCCATTTCAGTCCCCATCGGACTCATGTGGCCGCGAGATGTAGTCGCCACATCTCCAGTCCCCTGCCCAGACAGATTTTTCAGCATCTGTTCCAGGACATGAAGCAGTGGAATGACGTTATTCATCCCGTAGTCCTGGCGACTGACAAATAACGTGGCCTCCTCGAATGGCCTCAACAAACGGCAGGTGTCACGCATGAGCTGCCACTGGCTGACATCAAAGTTACACAGGGGAGTACTCCTGTCCGCCTGGATCATCAAAAAATCGTTAATGGCCTTTCTCTGTTCATACAGTCGGTCCAACATGTGCAGGCTGGAATTCCAACGGGTGGAAACATCGCATATCCGAGTGTGTTGGGGGAGGCCGTTCTGCCGCTGCAACTCGAGGAGGGTGTTCCTGGCTTTGCAGGAATGTATGACGTGCATGCACAGTTTCCTGCCCATTTTCAGAATCTTCTGAAGATCGGTCGAAGACTTCGGGAACCATTTCACAACCAGATTGAACACTTGCGCCATGCAGGGCGCATGGACCATCCCTTCTCGGTGCAGCGCGGACACCATGTTCCTCCCATTGTCCGTCACCATGGTTTCGATTTGCAGTTGGCACCGAGAAAGCCACACATCGATTTCTTGCTGCATGACGCGGAGCAGTTCCTCCCCTGTGGGACTTAGTTCGGCGAGGCAAGCCAGGTGTAGAACTGCGTGACACCCCTGTACCCTACACATGTGGTATGATGGAGCAGTACTTGTGGAGGCTGAGATGGTGGTGGTGGTGGTGGAGGAGGAGGCGGACATTGGCGCAGGAGCCGCAGTTTGACAACGTGGAAGAGAAAGCGGCGTCTCCTGTCCAAGTTGTTGGTGTGCCTGGGCAGGAAGCACATTCACCTAATGGGCTGTAAAGGACATATACTGGCCCTGACCGTAGTTACAGCTCCAGACGTCCTCGCAGCTGTGCACCTTGGAACAAACCGATAAGCTCAAGGACTGGCCCACCTTCTGTTCTACATATTTATGAAGTGCTGGTACTGCCTTTTTGGAAAAGAAATTACGGCTTGGAACTTTCCATCTTGGCTCGGCATAAGCCATTAGTTCTCTGAACGGTGCAGAGTACACCATTTGGAAGGGGAGGGACTGCAGTACCAACAACTTGGACAGGAGCACGGTCAGCTGCTGCACTTTAGGATGGTTGGACGCATAATGTTGTCTCTTGGAAATCACCTCATTGAATGACTGCCGGCGCCATGAGTAGCGAGGAGCAGGAGCATCTGGACCGGGAGATGATGGCAAAGAGAAACAGCTCCCTTCTGCATAGATGGTGGAGCATTGACTGGCTGCAATGGCATGTGTGCCACTGGCCGCTGCTGCTGCGGCGGCAGGATGGACCACCACATCTGAGCCACGTCTCTCCCAGACCACCGGATGGTGATGCTGCATGTGTTGACGCAGGGCCGTGGTGCCAACGTTAGCTCCCTGGCCACGCTTCACTTTCTGCCCACAGATTCTACATATACCCATATTCGGCTCCTGTGGTGTCTTAGCTAAGAACTGCCACACCGCTGAGTAGCTGATTTTACCGCCAACGCTCCGCAATGAGTGACTACTACCGCCGCTGCCTCGCTGAGCCCCTGTGCCGCTACTTTCTTGGACCTGCGAAGCGGGTTTTCTACCCCATGGCCGCTTGGCTCCCGACCTCACACTGCTACTACCCTGCTGACTCACAGCCACACAACCCACTTGCTGGCTGCGCCACTGCCTGACGCACAAGCTGACGCCCTATTCTCCTGATGATAATGAAGCCCTTGCTTCACCCGGCTCCCAAGTGCGGTTGGCTACATCATCATCAATTTGTGTTTCATCGTCACTGCTGTCCTCATCACCAGTCTTGGTATGCAGAGGCTGACCCCTCACAACATGACCTCCCATGCCACTCTCAACATCTATACTTTGCCGCCTACTGCAAGAAGCAGGGGATATTGGCCCCATTTCTTCGCTGCCAAGTAGCTGCTGACTGCCCTCCTCAAATTGTTCATCCTCGCTATATAGTGGCGCTGAGCCCAGACCACATAGTAGATCTCTGGCTGAGGGAACCGGATGGGACAGAGGCGGGTTGAGGATAGGTGAGGGCCACTGACCCGCTCCCGGGCCATGCCAACTAAGGGTTGTGTCTGACATTCCCACCGACTCTTGGCTGGGGTTGTCAGATGTCACCTGGCAGGAAGTGGATGACCTAGTCAACCAATCCAGAACCATTGGGTTGCTGATCAACACACGGCCGCTAGATGACACCGGCAGTTCTGGCCTCATCGAGTGACCCCTGCTGCGACGTCCCCTTGCTGTGCTGCGACCTGGGCCTGCTCCAGGAATGTTTGTGCCACTGCCACTCGCAGGTGAAGAGCCTGCCACCTCTCTGTCTGACATACTGTTTGTTCTAAAATGTACAGACACTGTTTGATGAAGATATCTGTATTTGATAAATACACACCCTGTATTTGACTCCAAATGAACCCAGTAACAAGCTTGAGTAATCCTTGGATATAAATTGCGCTCAACAAATGGGCAGGAAAATTGACTTGTCTGTGCCGTTTTAAAACACTGTGTATTTTACTGAATTTAAAAGCTCAAACAGGCTTATTTAATCTTCGGTTATGAATTAAGCTACAGGCAAAATTGCTTCTTTGGCGGTGAAAAAGAAGGTTTCTTTTAGTGACCATAACAGCAGAACAATGCTTAATTAAACCCTGGATCTAAATTGCGCCAAAGAAATGAGCAACCAAAAATGATCAGCTTTTTAGCGTGTTACAATGGCGTGTATTTTACGGTACACAACAAGAGAAAAACTTGTAATTAACCTTCGGTTATGAATTGTGCTACAGGAAAAATTTATTTTTTGGCGGTGAAAAAGACGGTTTCTTTTAGTGACCACAACAGCAGAACAATGCTTAATTAACCCTTGGATGTAAATTGCGCAAAAGAATTGAGCAACCAAAAATTAAGTGGTATTTGGATTGTAAAAACGCTGTTTCTTTTAATGAATACAACAGGAACAGGCTTAGATCCCCCTTGGATATTCAATGTGCTGTGAGCAGATGGCATTAAAATGTTTATGCACCTGCATTGGACGCACACTGGACTTCAGTTCCAATACCCCACAAAATCAGAATTAGAACGTAAGAGAAGCAGTCTCTGAGACAAGCTGTGACACCCCCCAAAAATCGCTGTAAAAAAAATGAGTTTTTTAGTAAGAGATATCATTAGCAGCCGTGGCAGCACCTTCCCTAATCAGTACAGTGAGAGCGGTATGAGCTCCCAGCGTCGCGCCCGGACTTATATAGTGCGTTGACGTCACAGAATCCCGCCGGTCTCTGATTGGCTTCATCTCTGCACATGTCATGTAGGCTATGCCCTTCTTCCTCCTTGAGTTCTTTGCCCCATGTAACGCCATGTGATCGCAGCCATTTTATCAATGAAAAGCACACTTCGTTCACACGAAGTACCCCAAACTTCGACTTCGTTCAGAACCGAAGTATTCCTGAAATTCTAAACGAATTCCACTGCGTTAGAATCGAATCGCCCATCTCTACAAAGGACGTCTACTTTGTCTTTCTGTGACTCTTCCAGCCTATCTCGATCTCTGTTGCAACCTGTTGATGACACTCTATGACACTAAAAGCTCAGTGGCCACTTCCGTTTGAGAGCATCCTGCTTGAAGCCTCGCAATGGTGGGTACTGTTGATCAATTGTAAGTTGTTGTCTTGGTCTCATGATGTCAAAATGTGAACAGCATGATGAAGATGGCGTTCGATGCTGTTTACATTGTCTTGAAGATGTATATTTAAAATAAACCATGGAGCATTTACCCGCTGGAGTTTCCCGTTTGTGGATAGAGTCTCTATAATGAGGAGGACTGTTTAAATCCCAATTCAAATTGATCCCTTAAATTTATTGAGCAAACACCTATTGGGAATTTTGCCATTAATCGCCTTGTTAGAGATGAGCAAGTTGTGCAAAAAGTACTGAAACATTGAACAGTTGGACTTGTGCATTGTAAAGTTAAGAGATGTTCTCATTTAGTGCATTTAAAAAAAAAATTCAAGAAGTTTTATGTTCATCCTGAAATTTCAACCAAAAGTCGAGTATCCCTGTTACATGTACAGTATGTAACCTTAGGTCAGGGGACTGTGCATGGAACCTGGAACAGGTGACATACATGTAATGGCTGCGCGTGGTACAAATAATATGTTAATAACCTAATACTTGTACCATACACAGGCACAGCCATTCGATGATTATGTTTTTATATGCTATATGTACCATACACCACCCTTAAATTATGTAGGGACGGTGTGTCAACAATAAAAATAATTTACCTTTATAGAAGTACTACATGATTAGGCCATTTGCTGTGATCTGCATAATTGTGCAGTGGCAGTGGTTACCTGTACCGGGGGCATGGCCCTGGCGTAATTTATTATTAGCTCTGTACTGATCCCAGTGCAGAGCTAATGCTTCATATCTATGGTTGACATATAAACGTCCTGATTCTCCTAAACAGCATCAGGTCCATGTCTACATTTGGTTAGGGAGGCTGGCTGCACCACTAATGTGTTAGGCTATATAACGATACCTGTTGCAGAGGAAGGTTGGGGGGTCGCCACGCCTCATCTATGTTAAACACACAGAACATGTTCTGATGGCGCCCCCTAACTCATAACGTGAACGGTGACCTGCCATGCCCGTCCCGCCCTGACGTCACCATAGGAACACAAGGAAAGTGTGTACTGCGGGGTTTTTCTTCTATTCTCATGCTCTTTATCTTTGCAGTAAATTAATAAATAAATCACACAATTTGGTGCAGATTTGCCGCTGAGGAACATTCCATTTATTGTGTGTGGGCTGTGTTGTGTGTGATTTATGTTCATTATGCAACCCGAGTGGAAGGTGAGTATAAGACCAAGTGAGTGAATATAGATGAATTCCTCCAAGCACATGCAAATAGGACGGTAATGCTGCACATTTTCTGTCCAGATTTGCAGGTTTAAAATCTGCAGTGTTAAAATCTGCGGGCTTAATATCGGCCAAATGTTTTCTGTAAATTATAGTAAATCTGTAGAGAAAGGTAGGCCATGACCCTCACGCTAACCTCCACAGACTAGTGCAAAATCACCAAAAAGTAAAAATTTTATGAGCAAATTGGGTTTCAGTAAAATGATGCAACTTTTGTATGCCGAAAAATTTTTCTGTGTTTAAAATCTGTAATTGTAGATTTTGATGCAGATACTGCTAATCCCTATTAAAACCTACAGCTACAAATTCCATGGTGGATTTTGTCTTCTCCATTGGTGTCAATGTGGAAAATGCATAGCTACAGCATAAAATGACATATTGCAGATTTGTAAACCACACAGCAGATCGGTTTCCATGCAGATTTTGCATGGATGTTTTCCGCAGCATGTGGATAAGATTGCCCTTGCCATGTGCTTGCACAGTGTGTACATGACAGCTAAAAAATGCTAGAATGAGAGGAATGGCATCTAGACAAGCAAGATGACAGCGTTGAACCAGCTCAACCCCTTTATAACGAAATGTACCAGGTGCAAAGCTTTAGGGATTAAGCCAGAAAAATCTAGTTGTCTTCATTTTGTTAGTGGCAGTGGGAGATGTGAAATAAACTGTGTGTGTTGTATGTGTGATACCATTAACAACGCACAAGATGGCATTGCTCCTTACTCAATTTGGCATTGAAAGTTCTGACTATTTCATGACTGAAGGGAATGTATAGACATTTATAGAACTATAAAGACAACAAGCAGCAGGACTGACATATACTAGTGCATCTCAAAAAATCTGAATATCA
The DNA here is from genome assembly GCA_025379985.1 of Phyllomedusa bahiana. NCBI lineage: Eukaryota > Metazoa > Chordata > Amphibia > Anura > Hylidae > Phyllomedusa > Phyllomedusa bahiana. The sequence continues at coordinate 15,371 of JAODAL010051289.1, forward strand.
TTGAAAATTAAAGAGGTTTTCCAGGACTATCATTTTATTTGTTATAGGGCTCACATGTATTATATTAAACCTTGTATAGGGCTCACATGTATTATATTAAACCTTGTAATTCATACTATAATGAGTCTATACAATATATAGGTTTCTCTATTTGACATAAATTACTGATATCAATATTCTTTTCAGTGATATTCTAATTTCTTGTGATGTACTAGTAGAATTTCAGGGTCCTATAGAGTAGAAACATCTGGGCCCCCCAGCCATTGCCAGTCTCTATATTGCACCATTTCGGGTGGACCCCTTATTTATGAAATTTGATCAGAGCCCCTGACATGAGATGGCAGCTCTGACAGGCAGGTTAAACAGTGGATGCAGATGCGGTGGACAAAGACAGCAGCGGGCCCTTGTGGAATATCATAAGTATTTGGGCCCCTTAGTTATCCAATGCCTCATCATACAATCACTTTATCTTTCTCTAATAATTTTTCAGTGTTTGTAAGTTATAAAACCCTAACATGCAATCTAATAGGCAGTAGCGGTGGTGAATCTAGATTTGTCTTCCCTTTGAATATACACCAGAAATGCAATGAAAAGTCAAAGCGATATATGCTAAAGGAAATTAACTAAATAATTTAAAACTCTGTGGCACATTGATTAATACTACAAAACATATTTTGGCTCTGCACATATTAAATATATTCTAAAAAACAAGTGCACACTGAAAAGGCAATATATACGTTTAATACAAACATCAGTGGCACACTAAAGACTAAGTAAAACCTCAAATTCAAAAAACAGTGGCACATTATGGACTAAGGAAACCGTCAAATGGGACATAGGAAATTTGGAAAAAGCATTACTGCTAACTAGAATACATGAAAAAATTGAGGTTCTCAGTTCACACTTTTGGCCAAAAATGCTTAAGCCCACCTCCCAATCATCAAGGGGACCTCAAGTGCAGGTGGGTCTACGCTATTGTCACCTCTATTGGGTCCTATTCAGACCTGCATACCTTAGGGAGCGAAGATACCTGCTTCAAAGAACACTGCACTGGTTTAAAACCTGGGGAAGTGGGTGGGGTGCAAACACCAAAATGGAGACTACCACTCCTCCCTACATATATATAATCAAAAACAACAATTGGTTTTGCACATGGAAAAACTTTGTTTGAAAAAACAAATGCACACTGGTGTGGCAGCAATTCATATAGACATTACAAATTCAAAAAACAGTGGCACATTATGGACTAAGGAAACCGTCAAATGGGACATAGGAAATTGGAAAAAAGCATTACTGCTAACTAGAATACATGAAAAAAATTGAGGTTCTCAGTTCACACTTTTGGCCAAAAATGCTTAAGCCCACCTCCCAATCATCAAGGGGACCTCAAGAGCGGTGGGTCCTACGCTATTGTCACTCTATTGGGTCCTATTCAGACTGCATACCTTAGGGAGCGAAGATACCTGCTTCAAAGAACACTGCACTGGTTTAAAACTGGGGAAGTGGGTGGGGCGCTAACACAAAATGGAGACTACCACTCCTCCCTACATATATATAATCAAAAACAACAATTGGTTTTGCACATGGAAAAACTTTGTTTGAAAAAACAAATGCACACTGGTGTGGCAGCAATTCATATAGACATTACAAATTCAAAAAACAGTGGCACCATTATGACTAAGGAAACCGTCAAATGGGACATAGGAAATTTGGAAAAAGCATTACTGCTAACTAGAATACATGAAAAAAATTGAGGTTCTCAGTTCACACTTTTGGCCAAAAATGCTTAAGCCCACCTCCCAATCATCAAGGGGACCTCAAGTGCAGGTGGGTCCTACGCTATTGTCACCTCTATTGGGTTCCTATTCAGACCTGCATACCTTAGGGAGCGAAGATACCTGCTTCAAAGAACACTGCACTGGTTTAAACCTGGGGAAGTGGGTGGGGTGCAAACACCAAATGGAGACTACCACTCTCCCTACATATATATAATCAAAAACAACAATTGGTTTTGCACATGGAAAAAACTTTGTTTGAAAAAACAAATGCACACTGGTGTGGCAGCAATTCATATAGACATTACAAATTCAAACAACAGTGGCACATTGTGGACTATGGAAACCGTCAAATGGACATAGGAAATTTGGAAAAAGCATTACTGCTAACTAGAATACATGAAAAAAATTGAGGTTCTCAGTTCACACTTTTGGCCAAAAATGCTTAGCCCACCTCCCAATCATCAAGGGGACCTCAAGTGCAGGTGGGTCCTTCGCTATTGTCACCTCTATTGGGTCCTATTCAGACCTGCATACCTTAGGGAGCGAAGATACCTGCTTCAAAGAACACTGCACTGGTTTAAAACCTGGGGAAGTGGGTGGGTGCAAACACCAAAAGGGAGACTACCACTCCTCCCTACCTATATATACTCAAAAAAACAACACTTGGTTTTGCACATGGAAAAAACTTTGTTTGAAAAAACAAATGCACACTGGTGTGCAGCAATTCATATAGTACATTACAAATTCAAAAAACAGTGGCACATTATGGACTAAGGAAACCGTCAAATGGGACATAGGAAATTTGGAAAAAGCATTACTGCTAACTAGAATACATGAAAAAAATTGAGGTTCTCAGTTCACACTTTTGGCCAAAAATGCTTAAGCCCACCCCCAATCATCAAGGGGACCTCAAGTGCAGGTGGGTCCTACGCTATTGTCACCTCTATTGGGTCCTATTCAGACCTGCATACCTTAGGGAGCGAAGATACCTGCTTCAAAGAACACTGCACTGGTTTATAAACCTGGGGAAGTGGGTGGGGTGCAAACACACAAATGGAGACTACCACTCCTCCCTACATATATATAATCAAAAACAACAATTGGTTTTGCACATGGAAAAACTTGTTTGAAAAAACAAATGCACACTGGTGTGGCAGCAATTCATATAGACATTACAAATTCAAAAAACAGTGGCACATTATGGACTAAGGAAAACCGTCAAATGGGACATAGGAAATTTGGAAAAAGCATTACTGCTAACTAGAATACATGAAAAAAATTGAGGTTCTCAGTTCACACTTTTGGCCAAAAATGCTTAAGCCCACCTCCCAATCATCAAGGGGACCTCAAGTGCAGGTGGGTCCTACGCTATTGTCACCTCTATTGGGTCCTATTCAGACCTGCATACCTTAGGGAGCGAAGATACCTGCTTCAAAGAACACTGCAGGTTTTTCATATTTTCCTTAGCAGTAATGCATTTCCAATATTTCCATATGCCTTGAGGTTTTACTTAGTCTTTAGTGTGCCACTGATGTTTGTATTAAACGTATATATTGCCTTTTCAGTGTGCACTTGTTTTTTTTTTAGAATATATTTAATATGTGCAGAGCCAAAATATGTTTTGTAGTTCATTTGAGAGTGGCGATCTCATTGGCTTGCTGCACACAGCTGCCTCTCTTAAACCAGTGCAGGATAATTCAGTTGCTAGTTCCTACCATACCCTGAAGCTGCAGTCTGTATTGACGCCTAGTGAGGTAACATATTTAGTGTAGGGACTCACCTGCTCTGGGATCCCCTTGACGTTTTGGGAGGTGAGCTTAATACAATTTTTGATCAAATACTGTAAACTAAGAGTCCCAGGTTTTTCATATTTTCCTTAGCAGTAATGCATTTCCAATATTTCCATATGCATTGAGTTTTTAATTAGTCTTTAGTGTGCCACTGATGTTTGTATTAAAAATTGATTATTACTGTCTAATGATTAGACTAAACAGTGTGAAAATGTGCCAGAGTTATCTCAGTGGCAATGCTGGATGATAAATCTAGTCTAAATTTACACTATTTATTAGACTGTTTAGTTTGCATCAATAATTGTTTCAAAATTGGCAAAATTTTAGTGCATTTTTTGCTGCTCAGTGTTGGTCGCTAAACCATGCCCCCTATATGAGGAACATACTTGTTCCCATGAGGAGACTCCTCTTTTGTTGAATGCACCAGAAATGGGTAAAAACTGTCTAAAACACATATTGAATTTGGTGTTAAGCATGAACACCAGTATTTCAGCACATTGTTTTGGCCACCAGCTAAGATCCAGAATAACCACTGTATGCAGCAAAAACAGCAGGTAAATGGGTCAGGTGTGATTCTAGAAGGTCTTGGTAGGTTGGCACAGGTATCTGGAGCCAGGCTGACTGCATCCCACATCTGCTGGAGAGTGCATGGTGATAGAGATGTACAGAGCAGACTCAATGAGGTTCTGGTAGATTGTCACAGATATCTGGAGCCATGCTAAGTGCATCCCACAGCTGCTGGAGAGTGCATGGAGGTGGATCCATAGAGCGAACACAAGAGCGAGGTGGTTCCACAGATGTTCAAGTCTGGGGAAATAGAGGCCAGGGAAATACTTGAAAGTCTTAGCCATGCTCTTCCAACCAATGTCAGGCTTTTTTAGCCATAAGAGATGTCGGGTTAGAAGATCCCAACCACCCCATATGTATGGGTGTCCATGATCTGCAAGAATCATACCCATACCCAAATCGGTTGAGAATGCCTTGATGAGTGGGCCGAGCGAGTACCACAAAAACTTTCCTCAGATCTTAACACTGTCACCACCAATTTGTGTTCTTCCAGCAATGCTTGCAGGATGTTAGTTCTCTGATGTTTCTGACAAGCTCATGTCCATGTGTTTGATGACGCAGAAAATGTGACCAATGGGAGACAACAACCCGTTGCCAATCAGTGGAGATCTAATTCTGATAGGGCCATGAAAGTTGAAGCCTGTGCTGCCAATGCAACTGCACTGGCAAAGATAAAGTGACCATCCATCTGATTTAGAGCCACATATGCAACAGAGTTCACTGAACTCTAATTTTAGACACACATCTGGTAGCCACCTGGTTCATTTTGGTGATGAGCTGCTTCACTCTATCATCCACTCTTGTATACCTTTGTAGTTTACATTAACCCCTAACATCAGAGGCACTTGGTGCTCCGCAATTTCCACATTGCTTATTTGCAATCCTGCCATTTGTCCACTCATGATACACTTTCACGACAGCAACATGCGCACAGTTCACAAGCTGCACAAGCTTCCAATTTTACTTGACAAGGGCAGCAATGAGAGATATGTGTGCAGACAGCCTATCAACATCCTAGATATCCACCAAGCCAGCTCACCAGAGCTTGGTTTTGTTATATTTTGCTTTTGATCATTTTAGTTGTAAGAACAATTAAAAAATAATTATTAAGTAAAAACAATTACCAAGTTAACATAAATAAAATAATTTTAAAAAATAATACAGCGTCTCTTTTGAAAAATACGCTCCCCCCTAGCTATGTCACTGGTAGAAAGCTACCAGTGGGTGCTCTTACTACTTGCCCTGTGCGTGGCAAATTACTATTGTTGTCTGCCAAGGCTGTGGACATCACTAGTTTTAAAAAAAAAATACTAATTGTATGTTGCAAGGGTGTGTGTGTGATATCATATGTTTTATAAATATATAATATATAATAATATAATATATATATATAAATAGGACATCAAGCATCACTTCTGACTACTTTCTCCTATTTGGCAAAGTAAAATAAACAAAAGAATGGAAAGAAGTAAAAGTAACAACATTAGAGCGGTTTAGTTGTGGCAAGTTCAGTATTTAGTGTCAATGCTGTGTGTTTGCTTCAGCTGGTGACTATAGAATAATATAGATTTACAGCAGACAATTATTCCGATAGAAATAATTGACTTCAGTGGGGAAGAATATAAATATATATATTAGGTTATGCTCACACAATGGATTTTAGTGAAAAATTTGATGTGGATTCCACGTTAAAATCTTCATGTAGTCCGACTCCCATTCATTTGAATGATCAGTCTGCGCTGTAGTTTACACTGTTAATTAGTGTGGACTTTTTACACCACGGATTATAAATCCATGCAGAGTCTAAAGAACCCCACAGTATTCACCAGAGCCTGCAACAAGGCCGGATGGACTTGGCTGCGGGGAGCTCCCAGGTCGCTACCCCTGACATGGGCGCTCATGGTGACAGCTGAAGTGCCAGACTTAGAACTTAGAGAGCAGGCAGAGGTGACGGGTCACAGGCAGGTGCAACCGTAGACAAGTAGCAGAGTCCCAGGCAGGTAGAAGTGTAGCTCTAACGTACGATAGGGTGGTTATGGCGGTGGCCCAACTGCGTCCGCCTGTTGCCGTAGCAGCCACCCTTACCAGAGTTCTTTTATATTGCGGGGAGAGGTATGTTGTGGGACATGTGGTGCAACAGCCGTCAAATAACTTCAGACGACACAATTTGTCCATGGATAACGAGGCGTTTCTTTATGGCTTTCCGTCAATGTCTGCATTACATCCAGCAATCACACACAGTTCACGAGGGGCTCTCACTTTATCCTCCGCACTGTTATACCTGACCCTTTTCTCAGTAGTCTCTTTTTATACTAGGCATCTGTCTATACTGCTGTCTTTCTCCCACTGCTACCCGGGTCGGCGTCTTCCCTCCGGACACTCTCTGCCTCTGGAAGTGGGGACCTTTTCACCCCGGCCTCTCCAGGTTTTCTGATCAACACGCAACTATGTACAGGTTCATAGCCACACTGGCCTCTATTCATGTGACAGCCACAGGAATCTGCCACCCCTCATGCCCATCAGATTCCTTCTTGAGGGGCTCACTTCTCTCTCCTATCATTGACTCTGTGTATTCACACTATGACTAAGGCTAGGTCTACATGGCATTGGACAAAAAACGTTCATAAAACTGAGGTTTTTGGCCTCTGCCTGTCAAAAGTTGCTGAAAAAAACAACTGTTTTCTTGGCGTGATTTGCATCTTTGGCACGTTTTAAGCGTGGTTTTTTTACGTTTTTTTTTTTAAGAAATGCACAGCATTATAATTGCTATGGATTTCTGCAAAAAAAAGTGCCATAAAGCAGCCAGCACTTTACACAGACTCCATTAGTAAAGTAGTGTCTCTTTAACTGTCTCTTTGCATGTGGGATGCGTGCAGCAGCAAGGGCAGGTGAGTACACACAGGTGGGGGGGTGCCGTGGAAAAACGCAGACACAGGCACATCCGTGGTCCAGAGCAGGAACAGTGGTGTGCACTGTGACAATACCCTCCTTAAGCCTCCTCTTCTTCCGTGCCTGCCAACTTCTTCAGGAAATAACGGGAACACAAACTGGCCTGCTCTCTTGGCCTTGGGGGGGCCACAGCAGGAACAACAGAAGTGGTTGGTAAAGGGCGAGATGGACGGGGTTGCACCCATTTTCCAATCCAACGTCAGAGCATGCAACTGTAACCACAGGAAACCCAGAAGAACTGCAACAGAGGAACAAGGGAGAGTGTAGAACGAGATCTTCTCCTTGTGGGACCTCCCAACCTGCAGGGACAGTGGTCTGATACAATACAGAACAGGTTCTTTTGGAATTTTTCCACTGATGGAGGAAAATCACAGAGACTGCAAAAGTATAAGCATAAGTTCAGGCTGTGCCAGCAAGTGTATTCTTCCTGTGTTAGATGAACACTGTCCACTTGCATAGGTTCATCATGAGGAAACGCGGGTACTGGATGAGGGAGACTTGCAAAGACAGGTGCAAGGCGAGAAAGACTGTGAGGTTGGGAGGACATTGTCTGCTGGTGAAGCTCTCTCTCTGAAAAATGGATGTCAGTCCTGGTAGCTAGAGCGATGAGGTTGCCTATGGTAATTGGTAGATCACAACCAGCCAACTTGTCATTGATTCACCCAGCGAGGCCCTCTCAGAAGGCTACCACCAGGGCCTCATTATTCCAGGCAGGCTCAGAGGCCAATGTGCATAACTGAATGACATATTGAGCCTCCGTTGAATTGCCTTGTTTGAAGCGGAGCAAAGAAGATGCAGCAGACGTTCTACAAAAACTTTGTGGAAGGCGGTCAAGAACCAGTGGGTCCCTCGCTCCCAGATGGGTGAGACCCAGGCCAAAGATTCTCCAGAGAGTAGGCTGATGATGAAAGCCTACTGCACAAATGCAAAAATACCAGTAGAACAACCACTCACATATCCTCAATACATGAGGGGGTGGTTGCTGGTACTACAATTGCATATAAATAAGGCGATACAGAAGGGTGCCATAAATACAGATATGTGTAATGCACCATGCTGGCTTGTGACGCCCATACTATTAGATTAGATGGGCTGCCCAGCACTTTCTGGGTGTCCAACACAAAATATAGACACTCTCCGCTCCCCAGCATTCTTGGGCAGATAAATAATGGCTGACACCAAACCCCAGCACTTATAATACAGAGGTGCCTGTCAAACATCTCTATTACTAACAGTGGAATAAAATAGTAAAAGAAACATACACCACAAAAAAACACCTCATTTAAATAAAAACTCATTGACCACTTTATAAAAACAATGGAGCCAATGCTGGTCCGACTTAGTCCAATAAATTCATTATTGCCCCAATGGGGAGATCTGTAGAAAAAAAAGAAACAGTACAAAAAGCAGGACAGTACTAAACGTCATCTCCTGCACCCCAGAAGATCATGCATGCAGCATCAATATGATTCTGGGAGAGGCAGGCAATAGAAATAGCACAGTCTCCAGGAGGTCAGTCCTATGTGTCTCCCCACCCATCTAGAAGACTGTGCCTCTAAACTATGGCCTGAACCAGGCCCGGACTGGCCATAGGGCAAACCGGGCATTTGCCCGGCGGGCCGCTGAGGTCCGGGACGCAGGGCCGGCTCGGATCGCCCGCCGAGGGGACCAGTGTTCTCCCCGGCGGGCCCCGAGTCCCGGCGCCGGTCTGTGGCACGCTACAGGGGCCGCAATGGTCGCATCAGCGACCAGACCTCTGTGGCAGGGGACCAACAGGCCCCCCTCGCCACACGGCTGCACGGCTGGGTCACCGACCCAGCCATGCAGCCATCACAGCCGCCGCCTGCACCGTCTGTCAGCTCCCAGCAGGCCGCGGGGCAGGCGCGCGATGTGATGACGTCATCGCGTGCTCGCTCCGCGTCCCGCACACTGCTGCCGGCAGCCTCCGGGGAAGAAGATAGAAGAGGAAGCAGAGACCTCAGGTAAGTATAGTTTTTACTTATTTTTTAAAAACTACTGCCCTGTCTACCTGTCCTGCCTAGCTATATACCAGCCCCGGCTACCTGCCCTGCCTAGCTATATACCAGCCCCGGCTACCTGCCCTGCCTAGCTATATACCAGCCCCGGCTACCTGCCCTGCCTAGCTATATACCAACTCCAGCTACCTGCCCTGCCTAGCTATATACCAGCTCCGGCTACCTGCCCTGCCTAGCTATATACCACCCCGGCTTACTGCCCTGCCTAGCTATATACCAGCCCTGGCTACCTGCCCTGCCTAGCTATATACCAGCCCTGGCTACCTGCCCTGCCTAGCTATATACCAGCCCTGGCTACCTGCCCTGCCTAGCTATATACCAGCCCTGGCTACCTGCCCTGCCTAGCTATTCAACAGCCTTGGCTACCTGCACTGCCTAGCTATATACAAGCCCTGGCTACCTGCACTGCCTAGCTATATACCAGCCCTGGCTACCTCTCCTGCCTAGCTATATACCTGCCCTGGCTACCTGTCCTGCCTAGCTATATACCTGCCCTGTCTACCTGTATACCAGCCCTGTCTAGTTATATACCTGCCCTGTCTACCTTTATACCTGCCCTGTCTGGCTATATACCAGCCCTGTCTGGCTATATACCTGCCCTGTCTAGATATATACCTGCCCTGTCTAGCTGTATGCCTGCCCTGTCTGCCTATATGCCTGCACTGTCTATATACTGGCCCTGCCTGGCTACATACTAGCCCTGCCTGGCTAAATACTGGCCCTGCCTGCTTACATACTGGCCCTGCCTGCTTACATACTGGCCCTGCCTGCCTACATACTGGCCCTGACTGCCTACATACTGGTCCTGACTGCCTACATACTGGTCCTAGCTGGCTAATTACTGCCCCTGGCCCTAGCTGGCTAATTACTGCCCCTGGCCCTACCTGGCTAATTACTGGCCCTACCTGGCTAGTTACTGGGGGCAGCCCTAGCTACCTGGCTGATTACTGGGGGCAGCCCTAGCTACATGGCTGATTACTGGGGGCAACCCTAGCTACCTGGCTAGTTACTGGGGGCAGCCCTAGCTACCTGGCTAGTTACTGGGGGCAGCCCTAGCTACCTGGCTAGTTACTGGGGGCTAATTACAGTGGTAGGCCCTGTCTACCTACCAAATTAATGGAGGAAGGCCCTGTTTACCTACCTAATGGGGGTCTACCTATTTACATGCCACTTATCTGACATTTTTTAATTTCTAATTTTTCGGGTCTAACATAGCTGTTTGGGGAATTGATAGGAAAGTGCTGGAAAAGAGAGGAGTCTAAGATGTATTTGTGGTAAATTCTACAGAGACGAGTAGTGACCACTAGAAGAAGACATTGCATGCTGCACTGGACGGAGAAAGAAATGGAAGGGAACGACTCATCAGGGATGACGTCATGGAGGTTTGGGCCAGAAGGAGACGAAAAGGAGAAGAGAACAACTCCCATCAGCGCTGACGTCTCCTGTGAGTCCCTGCTGTCAGGGGTAAGTTTACTTCTGTGTTGAGTCAGTGCTGTGTTCATGTGATGGTGACCGACTACTGGTGATGTGATTGGTGGTGTTGTAGGTTATGTTGGTGCTTATGTAGTGTCAGTGTGGGCTTGTCCCTGATTGTAAAGTGCACACCTGACTCTGTGATGAGGGGTTTCTCTGCACCACGGTTTCTTTCTTGCTTGTGTGTAGGGGGCTTTCACACGGAGCGGTTTTGGTGCATTTTTTGTGTAGAAATGTACAGCATTAACTGCTCTGCCTCTCTTCACAAAAACGCACCAAAAACACATCAAAAACACTCTGTGTGAAAGCAGCTTCATAGTGTAGTTTATTTTAGAAAGTGGCGAGGTGCAAGAACAAGGGGAATTTTTTAAGCAGATATTGTATGTGGGCTGCTGGGGGCTTTGTGCCAGGGCTGATTTTTATTCCCAGTCTGGCACTGGCCTGAACCCAATCTCCCACCCATAGGAAGTTTGTACAGGGGTGGGGGCCAGTAAATGAGATGATAGAAAAGTGAGGATTCTAAGACATTTGTGTGCACATTCTGTAGGGATAAGTGGTGGCCAGAAGAAGTTGTCATAGCGGTCTGGACCAGATGCAAAGGACAAGGAAAGTGAAAGACTCGTCGGAGAAAATGGAACTTTTAAGTCACTGGATGATACTGTACTGTAACCACTTATATGTCTGCAGAGCTCCTGCACACACTGGTATCTAAAACTATATGGGCACTGTTTAGTGGTAATATACAGTCTACAGAGTCTGTGTACACTGGTATTTAACACTATATGGGCACTGTTTAATGGTGACAGTCTGC
>JAODAL010051290.1:0-26774 GCA_025379985.1 Phyllomedusa bahiana
CGAGTGCAAAAAAAACATTCGGTGGCAGGCAGCTTATAAGTGTCAGTGCTGGCAGCTGCCGACCCTCACAGTCCCCCTTGCTTGGCCCTGTGCTCCGGCCTCCCCAGCAGCGTCTCACCTCCAGGAGGAATTCTCAGGGGAATCAGCACTGATAAGAGAGGCAGAGGGCTCAGTCAATGTCTCAGAAGTAGCCTACAGTCTTTTCCACAAGCCCTGAAGCAGTGTCAGCCACAACAGGGGGTCTAAGATCAGGATTCCAGCAGGATTATTCAGGAGCTCAGAAGCCACACGTCTTCACTCCATGCAGGTCAGGCCACACCCACCTCCCATAGACTTTAATGGTCATCGGAGATGATCGACTATCGACTATCGAAAAACCTTATCAATGGTGGCCGACTATCAACTATCGCCCGATGTCGATAGCCAACGTAATCGCTCAACACTAGTGAGCAACAGAAAATAGAAAGTATTTGTGAAGTGTAAAGAAAATATGTGCTTTTACAAATTAAAAAACTGAAAAGTATTGCGTGCTTATGTGTTCACCTCCCTTGAGTCAACACTTTAAAGAACCCCCTTTAGCTGCAATGAAAGCTGAAGTATGTTGGGGTATGTCTCCACCAGATTTGCACATTAAGAGGCTGGAAGTTTTGCTCATTCTTCTTTACAAAATATCTACAGATCAAACAGATTGGTTGGCAAATGTTTGTGTTTTCAAATCCTGCCAAGGATTCTCAATGGGCTTTAGGTCTGGACGTAGGACAATTTTAACACATGAATATGGTTTGATTTAAACCATTACATTGTAGCTTTGGCTGTATGTTTAAGGTCAATGTCCTGCTGGAAAGTGAACCTATGCTCCAGTCTCAAGTCTTTTGCAGCCTGTAACAGAGGACCACATGTATGAAAACTGTCTAGGTCTAAGAATTTCTTTGTTGCCCATAGCAACCAATAAGAACTCTCATTTCACATAGTGCTCTGAAAAAATTAAAGACGAGCTCTATGATTGGTTGCTATGGGCAACAAAGAAAGTCTTAGACCTTGACAGTTTTCATACATGTCCTCCTAATTGCGCCATGTTTTCTGGCACAAGGTGCAACACCTTGTGCCAGAAAACATGCAACATGCAAAGCCATGTAAATTTTAACAAAGTCGCACCCTTTTTGTCAGACAAAGCACAGAAGTGTCTAAAATGTATCATAAAGCATGTACACCAGTATATTTTGCTATAATTTGCACCAGAATTTGGGTGCAATTTCCATTGTAAATCTGCCCGACTGTGTGTATCAAAAAAGGTTACATTTATTCAATGGGGCTGGCGTCAAGCTTGAAAATGATAGGGCTGAAACATAGCCTCTTATATGGACATAGGGTGCGGGGGGACGAATCGTAACCCATAGCTCTCTATGGGTTACCGTAATTGCAGCACGCATTTCGCTGCATATAACATGCAATACGTGGCGAAATACCCGGCGAAATGCATGCCAAAATAAGCCGTGTGAACATACCCTTAGACTCAAAAATAATAACAAAACCAGCTTTCTTCAGCTTGTGAATAGAACAAATCCACAAAACCATCTTTTCTTCAGGAATAACAGAAAAGATAATAGAACAGCCTCACCAGGTCAGTGGCACTCCCACTCTATCTTCCAGCAAACAGTGGACAGCTTGACACATCCACACCTCACTAAAGCCTCCAGCTTTATCAGACAGTTCCACCCTGAGCTGTGTCAGCTGCCTTTTGTATGACTGATAAGGCTCGGACTGGAGTATGGGAGCGACTTTTCCCATCCAGCCCTCCGGCCACTCCATGAAAAACCCGACCCCGAACTACCATTAAAATAAAGCAGCTCAGCAACATAATATCTCTGGCAACAGACTATAGGGTTTTTTCATATCACCAAGGCCAACCACCTGGGTGAAACATATCTTTCATCGACCACATGCGGCATCAGCATGTACAAAAACTCCAAAATCGATTTTTCCAAGTGGTACAAGTGCAACGTTTCACTTGAGAAAGGCTGTTTGTAGTCGAAATGTTTCACTTGTACCACTTGTAAAACATTTTTGGAGTTTTTGGACATACTAATGCCACTATGTTTTGTTACAGTGGTCATTCATCACTGGCACCATCAGTTGTGTAAAGAAGCTGGCCAAAGGTGACATGTGACACCTAAATAAATTCAGATCCCAGGCTAGACACCTAAATTAAAGGAGGGATCCCACCATAGACTAAAGTCAGATAGGTGCAGGTCTTGGCTGTCCTCTCATAGAACAGAATGGAGAGTTGGACGCAAGTGCGACTGGCTCTCCATTCTGCTCTTTAAGTTTCAGGGGCCAGTTTATGAGATAGATGCGGGTCTCAGAGTTGGAACCTGCACCTTTCTGACTTTTATAGCATATCCTAGTGAGTTTCCATCAAAGTCTATGGTGGGACTCCAAATCAAGCCTTTAACCCCTTAACGACCGCCCACTGCCAAAAGACATCACTGCAGGGACTTCCGGTTCCGGCGCCGACACGAGGTGACGCGCGAATCGGAGCTCCGAGACGGCGGAACCTATACCCGGCAAATAACACCCGACAGGCTCCTGTAACACACCGTACAGCTGGCAAGGGGAGAGAGCGGTCCGGTGGAGAGCGGAGAGGGCGCACAACAGAAGTACGCGGGCCGATGGCATGGAGGCGCTGAGGGAGACAGGTGGTGACGCGGCGGAGGAAGGGACCGGCTCCGTGCGGATCGGGCAGAGGAGACAGCGCAGCCGCAGCTAGCGCCTCTTGCCGACAGCTAACGGGCTTCCCTGGCCGCCTGGCAGAAGCAAGGACCTCGCAGTCATAATCATTGCAGCCGGAGGTGAGGGGGACGCGAAGGCGCCATCTTTTAAAAGAAACCAGCGGCAGTAACCGGGCCCAAGACTACCCTCAGGAGGCGGGGGGGCGGCTATACACCACTGACCACCTATGTATCTGGGTATCTGATCTAAGGGGACGCAGAGAGGGGCAACCAACGGAGGCAGGGGGAACTCACACGGCCCCCCACAAAACCCGGGGGGGGCGAGAGGGGAAAAGGGGGGCGCGAAAGGAGGCCCATTTTTCAATTGAAAGCAAAACAGCAAAAACATGAGGCACGCTGAAGCTGGGATCGATTCCCTCCCGGGGGCCCCCCAAAAATGATTGAGCACACACTAACTGCCTGAACACCACAGCTCCAGACCGTTGTCATAGGTGAAGAAATCAGCTACAATCACAGGGAGAAGGTGGTGGATTGCAGGGAGAGAGAGGCAGAAGGGGACAATTAAAATCATAATTGGCAGATCTGATCCTGCACATACGAAAGCACATAAACCAGAGCTATTGCCTTTCATACGATCGTTTCCTATTCAGGACCCTTATACCCTCAAAGGGGGGAAATTTAAAATCCGCTAAGCATGGGGAAAGGGGGGAAAAGGGGGCCACCCACAAGCCAGAGAATATGAAGGACCTGACTTTTGTCAGGTTCTAAAACTTGGGGACAAACAGAGATTTTAAGTTTTTCAGAAGTTGAAAACAGGCCTCCATTATCAGGGGTCTAAGCTGTTGATCTTCGAGGACTTCTGGGGCAGAATTGTAAAGCCCCGAAGAGCATTTCGCCATAGCACAAAATTTTTCAAGAACAAGAGAAAATTTGCTTATTATCCCGGGAAATCCTCCTTTACCATAAAAATGGAAATTCGCCCGACCTTCCCCATTCCCCTGAAAGCCAAGTTCTCTTAGACAATCAACAAAAAGAAAAAAAGGGAAAACATGTCACAAGGCCCGCCCCGAAGCCCGATATCATTTGGCCCCGGGTTAACTTCCAGAATAAAGAGACAGAGGACCCCAACGTGCCTTCCACTCAGCCCAAAGGAACAAAGAAAACGCCCACCTCAGTATTGGGAACAGATCCTACATGTGCAAAGAACTTTGGGGTCTGGGGGGGGGGAATTCGGGAGGGACTTTGCAAAAAGTTTCAATTTGGACTGCTGCACTCGGACGGGAGAAAAGTTTTTTCAATCTTTTTCAATTTTCGCAGTGTTCCCGTCCTGATTTTTTTCCCCCCTCTTTCCGGCCAGTCGCCTCTCCGCCCCCTTTTTGTCGTTTCGTTTGTATTTTTTCCCCCTGCCTCGCTCCCCCTCCGCTTTTTTTCCTCCCCCCCCCCCCTTCCCCCATATTTTTTTTTTTTTTTTTCTTCCTTCTTTTTTTCCTCCCCTTTTTTCTGCTCTCCGGTCTACTTTATTTTATATGAAAAGTTAATGTACAGAAATAATTTTTGGGGGTTTGCCCACCAAGGAGTGGGAATTCTTTTTTCATTTCTTGATAAACCTGTTGGGGAAAGAAGTGAAGCCACAGGCAGTACATTTTTGGGGTTTGTGAGTTACCCCCAAACCCCCCAAAGGTCCTGATGGGGGGGGAAAAAGCTACTCCCCCCACTTTTAAAACCCGTTACACGAAGGGGGATTTTTGACTAAGGTTAATATGGTTTGAAAGTTGATTTATTAAGGTTTTACAGGAGCTCCGATTACCAACTTTTTCCAGATAAATTTTTCAAAACCAATAGTCCAGAAACCACACGTGGCTTAACCAACCCCAGTGGGCCAAATATTAATGCATATCGGGGAATGTTAAAGGTCTTAGACCCCAAAAAAGCCCTCATGATCCTGAACACCTAAGGGGTTTTGGGGGCGGAGATTGCCAGCTACAGGAAACACATTTTGGGAGTAAGATTTTGTTATTTTAAAAAAACTATGGGTGGGACAATGTACGCCCCCCGGGCCCTGGGGGGGAAAAAGGTGGAGTTATCATTGATTCATAAAAACCTGGCCTGCACCCTGGAAACAATCACGGAAACGAGGGCAGGTAAAAAGGATATGGGGATATTGCAAACACGAAAATAGTCCTTTATAGTTTTGTATGGACCAATGGGGACAAAAAAAACTTTTTCAGGTTTTAACAAGGGGATCCTGGCAGATGACAACCCCAAAACTTATGGGGGGGATCTAAACATGTAAAACATTTGGGTGAGATAGATCCTCCAGCGGCCATAGGGAAGGACCCTGAATACACTTTTTGGAGCATACACGCTGAAGACATTTGGGGACCCCATCCAGAGGCCGAGAATCCCCTTTTTTCTCCCACCCCTTCTACCGGTCCCAAATAGAAAAAATTTTTTAACCTCCCCTAAGTCTAGCAGTACAACGGCCCCCATAGGAATCACCCGTCTCGATACCCCCAATCACTAGTTAACCGACACCCCCCAAGGGCACAAAATTCATTTGGCGCTTTCCCCTTACCTCTACAATGACGAAGATTTTGGTGACACTCAGGGGGGTTGGGGGCATGATTAAAAGACAACAAATACAGGTCCGAGGATCCCCACACCTAAATTTTGGAAACGGCAAAAGCGATGCTCGAGGGTCATTGTATATACAGCAGAAAAAAGAGAGGCGGGCAACACTAGCCAAAACCCCACCCAAAAACTGCGAGAATCCTATAACCTATTCAAAGCCATTCCCAAACCCACAAAAACCGGAAAAATGGGTCAATGCAGGAAGGAATAGAGTAGGGGTGGTCAAAGGGGAACCCCAAAAAAATCTCACAGAGACTCCCAAATTTTTTTAAATTCGGTAACAAATCGGGGGAAACAATTTCGGCACTAAAGGAGCACTTTAGGGGCCCCTAAAAAGGAGCAATTCCCAAAATACAGTGCACTCTATAAAGGATGAATTAGGGACATTCATAAATGGAAGGATTTTACAACCCTTCCCGAAATTTTACTCCAGTCTTTTTGTCCCCCAACCACAGTTAAAAGGGGAACCGAGCATTTGGTTTACAAAAATTTTGAACTCCCTGTTCTGACACAGGAAAAGAGAAATTCCTGGGGGCCCCTATAAAGAGGAAATTAAAACGGCAGACAACCCAAAAAATGTCAAATAAAAAGGCAAACCCGGGTGATGGGTATACAATTAAATTTTTCAAAACCCTTCTCCCTGAGATTTCCCCCCTACCGGTCTCCCTTTACAATTTCCCTTTTAGCGGGCAGAAAATCCCCAATAACAAATGAGGCCACATTCGAGTACTTCCAAAACCAGGAAAGGACAGAGACACCGAGCGCATACCGGCCAATCTCACTCTTAACGTGGACATAAAAATATTGTCAAAAAAAAATGGCGGATCCCTACGACTTTTGTTACCCAAATTTAATTATGACCATCAAGTAGGGTTTTTTAAACAGAGATCACAAAAACAAAAATCCGTAGGGGATGACGTACTTAGACAAAAAATCCACCCAAAAACCCCAACCCCCTGCATTTTATCAATAACGCCCCAAAAGGCCTTTGATAATGGGTTGGGGGGGATTGGGAAAAGTCATGAATAAAATGGGTTTGGGGGGCCTTCGGCTTTTATTCTCACTCTATAGAAATCCCCCAGCCAGGGTACCACCCAGGCTTCCTTTCCAACTGTTCAGCTTGGAGGGGACGAGCAGGGGGGGTCCCCCTTTCACCCATCCTCTTTAAACATCGCAATAGGGGCCCTTACTAGTATATATCACAAAAAAATTTGAAGGTATTAGGGAGGAAACCAGACCTGCAATTGCCTATTTGCAGATGACCAATTTTCTTTTGCGCCAATCCATACAGAAGTCCCCTGGGTATTGAACACCTTTTAAAAAAATTCGCCCTTTTTTCGGGTTTTAAAGTTAAAAAAAAAACGGGGTCCTGGGCCTCATCCCCAGGGGGGGGTCGCCCCAAAACATCGTTAGGGGAAACTTAGGTATCAAAGCAAAGAACCATTAAATACCGGGAATTAATATAGGAAAAACCCCCGAAAAAGTTTAAAAACCTAATTCCCACCGGTGATTTAAAAATATGTTCAGAACAAGTAAAATGGCCCCCCTTGCCACTGCCCTTGTTGGCACGGTGCCACTTGATCAAGATGATCAGCTTCCCAAGGATCCTATATCACCTTCAAACAATTCCCCTCTTGTTGAAACATTCCTGTGTTAACAAATTACGGTCTGCCTTCATCAAGTTCATCTGGAAGAATAAACGCCCGAGAAGAGCAATAGCGAAATTGTGTTACAAAAGACAGGGGTGGGGGTTGAATATGCCGGCGTCCGCACATATATATGGCATCCTACTCAGGCATAGGATTGTGGGAAGGGGATCTTCTAATTTTTTCAAACGCCCTTTGAATCTGCTTTTGGGGGGAGCCCCTGGAGCCTTATTGCCTCCTTCATACACCATACTCGAAGTGCCAAAGGTGGCTCGGCAGAGTTTATGGGTGAGAGACACGATTAGTGCTTGGAAACCCCAAAAAAGAATTCAAGCTCCCTTACCAATCATATTTATCAACATGGCAGGAATCCAAGTTTACACCCGGACAAAGCAGAAAATCTATCCCAAAAGGAGAATTAAGGGACTAGATAGGTCACAATGCTACTGAAATCAAGGCCCCGATTCTTACATTCAGGAATTTAAGGGGAAAATTTGGTTGATAATAACAGTTTCTAGAGTACTTGCAATTTTGGTTTTGAAGTCCAAAAATTTTGGGGGCCTTTTGAAATTGGTAAAAAACCAACCCTTTTTCGACACCCTTTGGGAGGGGCACAGAATTGAATCAAGCTTCCCAAAGTACGGGGCCCTCGATGGCCCCCAAAATAAATGATAGGAGGGGGGGGGGGGGTTATTCAAGAAAAGGGAAATTTTACTTTCCCCGGGTAAAAAATATTCAGAAGGGGGATTAGAAAGGGGGGGAATCAAAAATTTGGAAGCCCTATCACGAAACTTGGAGGCACTATTTTAGATTGGGGCATAGAGCGGTATTTGCTTCAAAATTTCCCCCCACACCCCTCTTCCCCCAAGGGGGGATTCAAGTGCCGAAAGCCTACAAACCTCTTATGAACCCCCACTCACGATATGGTTTAGTTTTAAAAACAAAAATTCTGGGCAGAATTGATTCGGTTGCTAAAACGGAAATTATCCATCTCAATCCATATGGATCCTCTACAGATTTTGTTTCATAACTTTCCAGTAAAAAGGGTATTAGGTGGGACAAAATATTGCAACAAAGTACCAAATATTATATTGATGGCCCCAAAAAAATGCTTTTTACTAAGTGGGTTTGAGGCAAAGGTTCCGACTATAGCCATGGTTGTACAATCAGTCAGACACCACATGGAAATGGATAAAATAGCTATGATATATAATAAGGAAACAAAGACAGAATCGTTCTTCGGAATGTGGCATTATTTTATTACTGCATTTCTATCAGACTCAGATATACATCACCTTATGCTTCCCTTCACGGGAACTTCTTGGTACCTAAAACACCGGTTAGCGGGATCACTGCGAAGACTGCAGATTAGCGAGAACAACAATGACGATGGGTTAGAGAACAATGGGTGTGATAATCATTAGGACTAAAGGCCATCAAAGGGAGCTCTTATGTTATGTTCTGTTACACTATGTTATAGTATGTAATAACAGGTTATACAAGGTATTGGCACACCACACTATGTCTTGCTATCTTTTGCTATGTTTCATTATAATGTATATTGTTAGGCGTGGTTGGAAAACTGAATGTCAAGAAATTCGAATGTAACCTTGCTTTTGCTATAAATGCCATGTTCTTGCTTATACCATAATTGAAAGAAAAATAATAAAAATTTTCTTGATAAAAAAAAAAAGACATCACTGCAGAAAGAGGGGTTTTGCAGCTCCCAACACCGCAGCTGCACTAGGAACAGAGCTGTAGTTAACAGCTCCATTCCTATAGCAGTCTTTGTAAGTGCCGGGACCTGAGGAAACCTCTGATCCCCGGCGCTTAACCCTTTGATTGCCGTGGTCCGTGACCGCGGCATAATCAAAGGGCATTCCCCTACTCAATCAGGTGATCGGGACTCCCGGTGACCTATGGAGCCCCAGGACTGTCTGTTTAACAAGAACACCAATTCAGAATAGGTCAAATAAATCAGTCACCATAAATTCAACCAATTTGTACCAATTAAAAATGATGACACCAAAAATACTAAATTAAAATATAATAAATCTAATCAATCTCTATTATACGCAGCATAAATGGACAGAGACACAATGCTTTCAATCACAGCTACAAAAAAGGTTAAACATCATCAAAAAATACACAAGACAGGATAGTATGTCGCTCAGAACATTGGGATAATATACAAATTGTAAATAGATAACAGTGCATCAATAGTATTAAAGAAAGAATAATGGTAGATCAAGTGATATATAACATGAAGAGATGCACTGGAAAATGATACAGAATATATCAGATACAAATATATTAACAAAATGGAATTGTTACCCAGGAATGAGAGACATGCACCTTGCACAGACCGCCTCAACACTCGTTTCGCCGCCTAGCTTTCTCAAAAAGCTTTCTCAAGAGGATTTTAATTTAGTATTTTTGGTGTCAACATTTTGATTGGTACAAATTGTCTGTATAACAAGCCTGTAGTCAGGGCACATTGGTGTCATGCCCTGTGACTGCTGCCTGTGCCATACTGATCTACTATACATTCATCTAACTAGTATTTAGTGTGAAATGTGAATGGTGCAAAAAAACAAAAAATCTGCAGTAATTTATTTGTACGCTTAAACTATGCCCCCCGAAAAATACAACTTCTCCCACATAAAACAAGCCCTCATTAAACGGCGTCACTTAAAAGATAAGAAAGCTATGACTGTTGGAATGCAAGGAGTTAAAAACTAAAACATTTTTCTGATCATTAAATATTTTTCAGGCCTGGGGCTTAAGGGGTTAAATTGGTGTAGACAATAGACAAGATTCCAGAATGCCTCAGACCAATCTCTAGAATAAACGTAGGACTGAAAATAAATACAGACAGCAGACCAAACAACCTAAACAAATATAGATCCTAAACCTCCTAAAACTGTTAGTCCAGAGCAGCTCCCCTAAACAAACACAGACCCTCGAACAGGCAACCTAAATAGACCCAGATCCCTTAAAGGGGTTTTTTCACTATGAAGATTAGCTTTCACCATGAAGGGACAGTTAAATGAAAACTTTTTCTAAATACATTGGTCATGTAAAACTAATCTCATCAGCTTCTATGAGGAGTTTGTTCTAGACCGGAAATTTGCAATACATAATAGTTTAAGGACAAGCCCTGTTCTTATGTGGCTTTAAGGGACCCATATGTTAGATACCCCAATATATGACTCCATCTAAGAAACTGCACCCCTTACTCAAAACAGCATTTATGAAATTTGTTAATCCTCTAGCTGTTTCATAGGAATTAAAACAGAGGGGAATTTTTAAACATCACTTTTTCAGATTTTCAATATGTATTATTTACTGGAACACAGTATATGATAACTGGAAAATGCAACTCAATATTGATTTCCCTGATTCTGCCGTTTTTAGAGATATCCCAGATGTGGCCAAGGAGGTGCACCTACTGGATCTTGGAGTCTCACTTTCATAAGGCTTTTCTTTATGTGCCATTTCATATTTTCGGATATCTTAAGGTAATAAAACTTAATCTGTGATCAACCCAGCATCCAAAGGGTTAAAAGGCCGAGATCTTAGAGTTATATCTGAACTCAGCCACAAGTGGCAAGTCATGGCTGTGATTAAAAGCCTTTACCCTTTGTGTATGGAGCGAGTTCAGTTTGTGAGCCCACTCAATATTCCCTTAAAAGCAAAATGATATAACTGTACGTAGCTTTTACTGGGAACTGGTTTTCAACGTGGTAAAAAAATGTTTAGCTACATTACTCTGACTTGGCAATTTGCATATTAACCATTTGCAGATTTTATTATTAAAGTAGGTATAATTGTATAAACTGGGTCCTAGACTGCCCCACTCACTAGCTACAAAGCCTACAAGGGAACATAATTGATTTCTATTGACTTGCTGTTGTACTTTTTTTTTTTACAGTACCCTGATGGATACCACTGATGGAGAACACAATACCATGTGAATGGCTCCTTACCCATCAAAATGTTTTTAGAATGTGGGAGGAAACAGGATACCTGGAGCAAACCCACAAAAACAAATTGAGAACATAAAAAAATCTATGCTGATGTTTCTGTTTGGACAACCCAGTACCCAGTCTTCAACTGTATGCATGTCCTTGGGACGTGCCTACAGTTTAAAACTATATCAGAGCAGGGAATTAGTTGCATAGGCAGTGTGATGTATAACATCATCAGGTTGCATGTTGAGAAACATGAGGAACAATGTGCTCGGTGGGGAACAGAGGGACCTAACTAATGGCAGGAGGTGGAGAAAGGAGAGGGGAGAGCTACTGTATATACCTATCTACTAAATGGAAGCCTAAAGCCTAAACCAATGGTCATTTGGAGGTTAAATTGCACTCAGGGTAAGGAGAAAAAATACCCCCTATTAACATGTTGCGCCATCCTGCAATGCACCTCATCATCGTTATGCAGTCCCTGATTCCACCGTACTTTGCACTAAGACTGATTGGCACATGTATTCTTGCAGAAGGAGGAACGTTATAAAAAGTTAGGAAATACTGGGATTGGGGGGCAGACATCCTGTATATACAATGTCATATGCTGTGTGTGTCTCCAATGCTTGCATTGAATAAATCCTGGATATTTTTACCTTCGACTGATTTTTAATTTGAAAACCCGATCAACATCTGAAAAGCTTTATTAAGCTACGACAGTACATATGTGTTAGAACGCTGTAACGCTTTTTCGCACTTGATTATTCTACAATTTTTTTAACCTTTTTCGAGAAATGTAAGGTTTACTTTTACATCATTCTTAGATAAAAAAATAATTTTATAAATAGCAAAAGTGGTGCTAAAGGTTCATAATTGTGTCACTTTGCCCTTACAGACATTCACATAAAGGTGACATAAAATGTAGGATATTTATTTATAATTTTTAAATATTTTTTGTGTTTTTATTTTTTTCTGCTGAAATACACCTCTTGGAATCACTACATAGCTGATCTTGGACTGATAAAACTCAGCAGCTTCTGCAGTCACTGACCAAATGACCACAGGCGGTGTCGGACCGGGGTGCCTAGACCAGAAGAGCTTATTCTAGAGAAACACCCCAAAACTACTGTACTTTCCCTCCTTGCCTTTGCCAACCTTTAATCAAGATGGGGTGCTAGTGCTACCTAATAGTAGCTGAAGCAGTAGGACCACGGTTGTAAACATAAGAGGTCTACAAAGATATATTCCCCCCTCCAATGTTATATTAAAAAAAGATATGCAAAAAGCTGTAACACAAAGTTTTACGCATAAAACCACAAAATAATGGTTATACACTTACCAAATAACATCGCTATACAAACCCAGATTCCCAAGGCCAACATTAACAATAATTCCACTAACACCAAATACCGCCACACTATCACCACATATCACCCCCACATAGTGGCTGAATAATACCACCACATATCATCACATAGTGGATGAATAATAGCGCCATATCATGATCACATATCACTACCACATAGTGACTGAATAATGCCACCATTGTGACGCAGAAAAAGCCATTACACTACAACCAATATTACCGCATGATACAATGACCTGTGGTAGATACCAGTTTACTACAGGTGATCTGCATACATATAAGTGCACTTATACCCAGAGACTCACAGGAGATGTCTTCTCTGATGAATTGCTCTCTTCTCTGATGAATTGTTCTCTTTCCCTTTTTTCTCCATTCAGCCTAAACCTCCACTGAATCTTCTCTCAGCCACGACTCATTCCTGTAGAATTTACCACATAAACATCTTAGACCTCGCTTTTCCAGAAATTCCCTACCAATTATTACCTCTGTACAAACTCTCCTTACATAGGGCCCAAAATGGTAATAATGCCCCCCTTGTGCCTCTAACAGTAAAAGTGCCCCCAAACAGCTATGGTACTCCCATTTCTGTTTCAAGTTTTAGTCTTGTTTTGTGCCCAACATATGTGGTAGCAGATAGTAAAATCTCCCAATATAGTATAAAGGTACCCCCCCAAACTAGGTAGTCCCGTAATAGGTAGGTACAGTGTGGAAAATAAGTATCTGATACACTGGCAATTTTGCAAGTTTTCCCACTTACAAAGAATGAAGAGGTCTGTAATTTTCATCATAGGTACACTTCAACTGTGAGAAAGAGTATCTAAAAAAATCCAGAAAATCACTTTGTATGCTTTTTAAATAATTCATTTGCATTTTAGTACATGAAATAACTATATGATACAATAGAAAAACAGAACTTAATATTTGGTACAGAAACCTTTGTTGCAATTACAGAGGTCAGATGTTTCCTGTAGTTCTTGACCAAGAGTGCCAAAAGGAACTTCCCGAGATGCCTCTCTCTGCCTCCACACCTAATGAGGCGTTGGATCTTAACCAAGAGGCTATGCAGCTGGGGTCAACCATGTCTCATACAGGCCACAAAACCCTTCTAAAATGCAAAGGACTGTGTTTCTGTTGTGGAGCAGCGGGTCACCTTATCCAGAACTGCCTTGAAGGGGTTTTCTCAGTACAGACATTCACAGACATGAGCGGTTTCTCTCTCTCTTACAGCTTCAAATCCGGGGGCGTGTCTCTCCTTCCAGTAGGCTCCCTCCTTAGTCATCATCATCATCATTCAGTGTGAGCAGTGGAAGGGAGAGGATGTCACAGCTCTGCAAACCTCCTGCAATGGTCAGTTCTCATGCCTGCAGAGCTGTCACCTCCCTCCCAGGCTGACACAAACTCCTTGTAACCAGAACACCTGCATTGCTTTAAGCAGTTATATATACAGTCTGAACTGATGAAACAAATGTGAGGAATGCACTCTGCTCACCCCTTTGTTATCAGGCAGGAGGTAGAGGGGGAGCAGAGTGTATAAGGCTGTGTTTTATGAGGGGAGAGTGAATCCAGCAGCTAGAGACTCCGTAATTGCCTAGATCCTTCACATAGAGCTGTAACTAGGAGAGAAGCAGAGAGGAGCTCAGACAGCCTTTATTATACAGACACAGCCAGCACAGAAAGCTGAGGAAGCCAGTTTCACTTTAGCTTTTCTACAGCTCAGAGGGGAGTAAGCACAGAGTGCAGGCAGCCATTCACAGCGCAGGAGGAGTGTCCCACACAGAGGGCTGCAATTTTAGTTCTAGACCCTTACAGATTAGCTAACAGCTGCTATACTAAATGATTTAGGCAATACAAACCAATTGCAAAAGTGCTTGTTTTTACTGTCCCCATCATTACAGATATGATCTTTGTAGCGAGAAAACCCCTTTAAGCATCCAGATCAGGAGAAGCTCCCAAGAGTCACCTAGGGATCAGGTTTTTTCCAATATTATTACAAAAAGTTATTTTGCCTTTTTGTATTCTATATAAAAACCGCAATTTTTCTGGTAATACCTTTCTTGATTACGGTTCTGCAGTGAATTTCCTGGATGCACATGTTGCTGACATACTGGGTATTGGTATGTTTTGGTCTTCCCTGACCCCAGTTAATGTGGTTGTAATAGACAACACCCCTCTCTTTCAAGGGGAAATTAAATTCCACACTCTTTTGGTTAACCTAAAAATTTGGTTTTCCAAGCTCATTTCCTTTTTTTGTATTAGACAACTTACCAGCAGATGTAGTTTTGGGCTTATCATGGTTACAGACTCACAACGTAATCAATTGGGAGAAAGCTTTCACCAAGACATTCCTGCCATGAAGCAATGTTACCAGGGAAGCTGGGACTCTGCAATGAGTTTGAATACTGTTGGTTTCTGTTGAGAGAGACTGAAGAGACACCTTCCAAAAAAAAAAAGCATACTCGTCATATTTTGCCAAAATAAATTGACTTTTCACTTTTGTAAATACGTGTATTAATATGATTGTGGTAATCTTTGGTTTGTTAGTGTTTATAGTTTAGCCAATATATAACATAATTTAATGTATGTGTTATTTTGCCTTCTAATAGCTGAAATATTTTGTCAGTTTCATTATTGTCTTTGATAATTAGAATTGCTATTCTATTCTTTCGCTTCTGATAACCCTGAGGTACAGGTAAAATCTAAGTAACTGTGCACAGTCTGGGACCAGGTTCATTTGAACCTGAGGAAATCTCAGTTGATACAAAAGAAGAATGCTGATAAAGGACACGCTGCAGGGATCATGTTTGGCTCGCTAGTAAAAACATGAGACTGAAAGTGCTCTGTCAAAAACTGGCTCCTTAATTTGTTGGTCCTTACCCAACACAGGTCATAAATCCAGTCTCTTTTCATCTACGTCTTCCTCCAACCTTCCGGATCCACATATTTTCCATAAATCTCTCCTTAAAAAGTTTGTACTCGATCTCTGAAAAGAACCTCCCTCTCCATTCCAGGTGGAGGGGTATCTGGAATTCAAAGTGGAGAGAATTATGGAATCTTATAGGGTCAGGAATGGTATATAATACCTAGTCTATTTGAAGGGTTATGGGTCTTAGGAACGAACCTGTGTTCCTGCCTCATCCGCTCATGCTGACTGGTAAGTGCGGTCCACACTAAATTCCTGTGTAAGCCTGGTTCTAGACCTAAGGGTCCAGTGGCCCCTGATAAAAGGAGGGGTACTGTCAGCACCATATTACTTTCTGTCTGTTGCAGCCTCAGCCCAGGTGCTTATCACCTAAGGGACTGTACCGTAACCTGGTTGTGGCGGGATATTTAAATCCTTTCCTGAGAATCGGTTTCCACCTATGAAATCTCTGGTTTCCTTGCTTATACTGATACTTGATTTTTGACTCTGACTTCCTGATTTGTGACTTCGGCTTTCTCTACGGTGATTCCTCTGCCTTGGGGTTTGGTGCTGAGAGTTCTCCTGGTTTAACCTTGGCCCATCTGACATTTCTCTATTTGTTGTCTGTTGTGTCTGTGCCTGTTTGTTTGTTTATTATCTGTCTGTTGCCCTCTGTATATCCAGGAAAAGGCACAATTGCAGGGTCAGCAGTTGCTTAGGCAGGGTAAGGCGAGTGAAAGATTAGGTTGTCCCTGATAATGACACTGAGCACATGCACTAAACTTCTTTGGTCCACCATGACGAGCCTGTTCTGAGTAGAATCTTTCTTGTTTAACCATCTTATGGTCTTGGCTACTGTGTTGCAGCTCAGTTTCAGGGTGTTGGCACTCTTTTTATAGCTTAGGCCATCTTTATGTAGAGCAACGATTCTTCTTTTTTTTTTTTAGATGAGAGGGAGTGAGAGCGATAACATCAAATTTAACACACATGACACTGTGGGGGGAAAATGGCAAATTGGGCAAAAATTCTCCATTTTCACTTAGGGATGACTTACTTTTGTTGCGAGCAGTTTAGACATTGATGGCTATGTTGAGTTATTTTTAGGGCACAGCAAAGTTACACTGTTAAACAACCTGGATTACTTTACATTGTATAAAAGTGCCATATCTTCAGTGTTGTCCCATGAAAAGATACATACAATATTCACTAAAATGTGAGGGGTATACTAATTTTTATGATATACTATAGGTATATGCCCCTTGTACGTAGGTATATGCTCGTGTAAGTTGGTAGACATAAGCCTTCCTATAGGAAAGATTTGCCGTCTGTAGATAGATATATTCACCCTGTATAGTAGGTTAGAAGCCAACCCCCCAAACCTAAAGTCAACAGGCAGTCAGCATTAAATTGGAGTACAGGAAGCGCCCCCTATCTCTTCAGGTGAGCGGCATCCAATGGCTTCCTACCCCCATCATCAAAAACGACCATTTATATATCTTCCTACCAAATATTGACCTAAATATCTTTCTACCTAATACCTTCCGACTTAGATAAGTACTGGAGTGCCTGTATATCTACCTTATTACTGGGGGCTTAGATACCTACCTACATACCTGATTGGTGACTATACACCTACTTGAGTAATGGGGGCTATATTTATCCACCTACCTAGCTTCTTAATGGAGTTGAATATATATCTACCTATCTAATGGTGGACCTATATACCTAGCTAATTAATGGGGAGCCTAGATACCCACCCACCTAATGGGGGACTAAATACCTTCCTGCCTAATGTGGTCCATAATGCCTATCCTGTCGGGAGATGGCTACCTACCTACTTAATGAGGGGGGGCTACCTGTCTGGCTGGGGTCTACCTACCTAAAAGGGGGTCTTCTTCTCTGCCTACCTAATTTGGGGGTGTACCTTCCTCTATATGAGGACAAAAAAGAAGACTAAAGCTGGGTGCACAAAAAAGAAGCCATGTAGCCATCTAGAGGTGCTTTCACTGGTTAGGAGTCAGTATTATCATTTGGGGCACTATAGATGTAGAAAATAGTTAGGGTGAGATGCTGGAAAATGAGGAGTCTAAGATGTGTGTAGTAAATTCTGTAGAGATGAGTCGTGGCTGATAGAACTTGTCATGGCTTTCTGGGCCAGATGGAGAAGAAAGGGGAAAGAGAATGACTTTGATCAGAGAAGTTTGTCTTGACCCACGGGGAAAGGCAATAGATATTAAGGAGGGGCCAGCTGCAGACTGCAGTTAGTGCACAGTGGCTGGAGTGGAGCCCTGGACTTCCCTCCTGTCCACAACCATTGTTAATAGGGGAGAGGGATTTGCACGGTTGGAAACGGTCTAGGATCCCCCGGCGCACTCCTATAGTATTGATGTCTGGTGTAGGGGTACCAGTGTTGCTGGTACAATTGAAACCAGCCAGACACTCGTGAATTTTACATGTTGCACTTCTTTATTGAATGTAGTTTACAAGCAGTAATGGCAGATTACAGTCTCTCTTTAAGGCGCAGTAGAACAAGTTTACTATGTTTACGCATGAGAGAAGATGTGTCACCTTGTATGCTATAAACAGGGTTAGAGTCTCTTATGACTCCTCATACTTTATAAAGGACAGGGAAGTTGATAGCACTAGCTCTCGTTGGAGTTGCATAACACTGCCTCCCTTGTACACCCTGTCATGCGCCCAAACAGCAGTTTACACCCACATGTAGGGTATTGCCGAACTTGGAAGAAATTGCGTAACACAATTTGGGGGGCTTTTTTTCCTTGTAAAAATGAAACATTTTCATCTAAAATGGCAGATTATTGGAAAAAATATTTTTTTTATTTTGAGAGCCGAACGCTAAAATAATTTGTGAAACCCATGTGGGGTCGATATATTCACTACATCCCTGGATATATTCCGTAAGGGGTGTAGTTTCCAATATGGTGTCTTTTTAGGGGAGTTTATTAGGTTTTGGCACCTTAGGGTGTCTGCAAACCTGAAATGGTGCCTAAATAAAATTGTAATGAAAATGAGACCCCAGAGTTCGGTAGGTTCTCCTCCTATTCTGGGGCTTGTGGTTGAGCCAAATAATGCACTAAGGCCACATATGGGATATCTCTGAAAACTTCAGAATCTGAGGAATCGATACTAAGCTGCATTTCCATGGTCACATCTACTGTGTTTCAGTGAATAATGAATAAAAATTAAAAATCTGCAAAAAAAGTGACATTTTGAAATTTTACCTCCGCTTTGCTTTAATTTCTGTGAAATATCTGAAGGGTCAACAAACTTCTTAAATGCTTTTTTAAATACTTTAAGGGGTGTAGTTTCTTATTGGGGTATCTAACATACAGACCCCTCAAGGCCACGTCAGAACTGGACTAGTCCCTAAAAAAAATCTATTTTGCAAATTTTCTTGAAAATGTGAAAAATTACTACTTTATTTCTAAGCTCCTTAATGTGGTAAAAAAACATTTAAAAAATTATGCCAACCTACAGTAGACATATGGTAGATGCTAGTTATAAACTATTTTGAGTGGAATAACTATCTGTCTTACACACAGAAATATTTGAACTTTGAAAATTGCATATTTTTGCAAATTTTCATGATATTTTGATATTTTTCACAAATAAACAAGGACTTTTTGGACCAAAACGTATTACTAACTTAAAGCACAATGTGCCACGAGAAAATCTCTGAATCACATGGATAGGTTAAAGTGTCAAAAAGTTATTCTCAAATAATATCAGATTTTAAAATCAGGGCTCTGTCAGGAAGGCCAAAACTGGCTCTGGCAGTAAGGGGTTAAGGTATAAAAACATCAGCTGGCTGACACCATTCTCCAACAATAGTAATGGAGAGGTGTCTATCAGATCCCTCCTTTACTAACACTGAAATTAAATGGGAAAAAAAACCACAACAACACTAAACACAAACTTTTTGAAACTTAAATTTACATACCCAACCCATTTTATTTAAACAGAATAGATCCAAGGCTGATCCACAGAAGTCGACAGAATCCAAATAGTCCAAAAAGAAAACCTGTAAATAAACAGAAACATTACACACGTATGTAGCCTGGATAGTCTATTCATCATCCAGGAAAGCTGTCTGATGCCCCATTCCCTGCAAGTGGAACCAACTTTTTGATCATAGCATAGCTTGGTGCTACTTTTGGAGGATGGGGTATCATCCAGCTTTTCTGGATGCTGGATACTGTATCCAGAAAAGTTGGGTGACTTCCCGTCCCCCACATGTGAGACACAGTTTTCCTATCTTAGAAAAGCTGTGTGTTATCTGTGGGAGATGGGCTTCACCCAACTTTTATGGATGCTGGATAGACTATCCTGCATTTGGGAAAGTTGTGATACCTTAGGAAAGTTGTGACACCCCATCGTCAGAAATGGCTCAGATAAGAAAGCTGTGTGCCCATCTCCTCTCCTCACCCTCACTCTAAACCCCCTCCACTCTCCCCTCGTCCCATTGAACCAACCATTCTACCCTCCTACTCCCTATGAAGTCCCTGCCCCATCCCCAGCCACACACTCTCACCACTACACCCACTCTCCTCCCTCCCTCTACACCTACACACACTCATACCCAGCTAACCCCACTATAAAAAGAGTCTCCCCAATCCACACTTTAGACCCACACTCCCTAAAGTCCCCTCCCTCTTTCCCCCACTCTAAATCTCCCTTTCCCATCCCCACTATACACCAACACACACACACTCTCACCCCCACTCCATCACACACTGACACCACCCTTCCCCACTATACACCCATACTCTCACCCCCTTCTACACCCATGCACTCACAATCCCTCCCCCCTCTATATACACACTCACTCAAACACACTCTAAGTAGTGCACTGGAGCCCATTAATCTGCTAGCATCCAATATAGAATGCAATTAGAACATTGACGCAGTCAGTGGCTTCAGTGCCACTTTTAGTTTAATCTCCTATAGCCGTTCAGCTGTAGAAGGCTCCCCAACTCTCCCGGGGAAGCGGGAAGTCTCCCCTATTTGAGTGAATCTCCTGCACGATTCAGGAGAGTTGGCAAGTATGAATAATTTATGTGTGTGCAGAGCACCTGTATACCACTGGTGTCGACTGTATGGCAGTCATATTGATATTAATCAGTCCCTATGTGGTCATCGTGTGGCGGAATTATTGGTAATGTTGGCCTTTGGATTCTGGTTTTGTCTGTTAAAAATAAGGTGACAATATTGTTATTTGTATAGTGGCACCATGAAGGTGGTAGAGGACGGAGACAAAGTACAGTAGTTGTGGAATATGCCCTGCGCACCACACCTCGACACGGCCAGGACCATGTTTTATCAACTGAGCTGATGACATTAGTAAAGTGTTAGACTGGCAAGGTGTGCAACTGAGCCCTCCACTGATCACTACAACAGGGAACCTGGTATCAATAGGACCGGGCACTCTCACTCATACGTGTCACAGAACATAAGTGATAAAAGTTTCAGGCTAGAATACCCCTCTAACACCAACACTAGCAGATCCTTACTAATTACCATGTGTATCAGCCATGTGCTGGAATCTACTAAAACTGTACATGTTTATGGTATCAACAGCGGGAGCAGTTTATTTCCATGACTAACACTACTTTGTACGAGTAGGGGCTGGGTAGCATGACATCACATCGTCTGTACACATAGAAGCATATGCCCCGTCGTTCAGTTTCCTTGGGTGGCATCAATTGGGTTCCAGGTCACGTGATGCCGGCAGAAAGGGCGGGGCTTCCACGGACAAGGAGAAAGAGGAGGATAGAAGGAGAACGGAGGAAAGAGTCTGGAGAGCAGGAGGGGTAACTAGAGTACACAGGGAAGGGGGGGGGAGCGGCGGCAGTGGAGCGTTCAGGGCATTCTAGGAAGGAGGAGAGAGGCACGGGCGGCCTGCAGCGCTCTACACTCAGCATCCTCGTAGACTGCGCCTGGAATGTGACGGTAAGACTGAAAAACAGACTTCAGTGTATGTTGTTCGCAGGGCTGATATTCTAATGCCGCGCGAGGCAGTATCAGCACGTGTCCCTGAATGCGCTACGACAATGCAGCTTCTAACCCCCTCCTCTTCTGCAGTGGGGTTATTGCTGCTGTAAAACAATCAGCTTTCTTGCAGCAGTGGCTGCGCTTCTAGAGATGTGAGAGCAGAACTGGGGTCTGAATGGGAGTTTATCTGCAGGAAGCAGCTGTCTGCAGAACAAAACTGAAGTGAATCAACAGCCAGAGGAAGGTGAGAAGGAGGGGGAGGGATGGTAGAGTCTGGAGCCAGAAGACTTCTATGACTTGTTTATCCTTTACTGATATTGCAAAATTCTGCAAGCAGCGTGCTGAACTAAGACACATGCTGCCACACGTCCACTGCTACTTCAAGTGGGTTAGATGGAAATGGCTTGTCGATATTTGTTCATTCATTAACCTGTATGGTTCTGGGGCACTTTATTAAAAGTGGCCCTGTAATTTCACACGGTCCAGAACACTGCTATGTGGTAGTGGTCTGAGGATACGTTCCCACAGCAGTTGTTTCCATAACCGACTCCAAGGTCTTTTACTATCGATTACTCGTTTTTTGGTGGCAGACTTTGCCCAGTGACAATGAACATTTTCTTTCTTTTTTTTTTTTTTGTGAAGTCAACGCTCTAAGAAAGCCCTTACAATAGCTCTGTCTATAAAAAAAAAAATAAGGTTACAGCTATCAGAAAACAACGATGCATAAATACTGTTTTACATAATAAAAACACCCACAGAGTAAATCTAACATGTCCCGAACACTACACGGGGAGGGCTGCTAAAAATAAAGAAAACTACCCAATTTTCTGTATTTTCTTCATCCTGTCTTCCAAAAAATGAATCAAAGGTGATCATGTCCCCTGAAGAATGGTACCAGTAAAAACGGCAAATCATCCCGCAAAAAATAAACCTCTACACAGCGCATTACACAGCAAAATAAAGTTATGGCTATCACTGTGGTGATGCAAAAATAGTGTTTAATAAGTGTTTTTGTGTAAAAGCAGTAAAACATAAAAAAAAATACAAATTGGGTATCGCTGTAATCGTATCGACCTGCTGAGTAAAACTAGCATGTCACTTAGCCCGTGTTCACACGGCTTATTCAAGCCGTAATTGCGAGCCGGATTGCGCTCGCAATTCCGGCTTGAATAAGGGCCGGGGGCGCTGCCCGCCGGCCCCATAGACTTGCATTATCCACGGCGCGTATTGCGCCTGGATAATGTGCATGTCAGTTTCTCCCCGCCTGGCTGATTCGCCGAGTGGGGAGGAGCGACGGAATCCACTGTTCTCTATGAGAATGGTGGATTACCGTAATTACTGCGACGGATTGGAGCCGTACTGCAGCGCAAATCCGGCACGCAGTATGGCTCCAATCCGCGGCGAAATAAGCCGTGTGAACGGCCCCTTATACTGCTCAGTGACTGCTATAAAAAAATGCTACCAGGATTGCTGTATTTTGTTCTCCTCACAAAAACCTTGATAAAAAGCGATCAAAGTGACATTTAAACCCCATAATGGTATCAATAAAAAACGTCAACTGGTCACTCAAAAAAACAAGGCATTAATCGGCTCCATATACGAAAAAATAAACTTATGACTGCTGGATTATAACAATATAAAAACAATTTTTTACAAACATATTTCTATTATGTAAAAGTAATAAAACATAAAAACTATATAAAATTTATTGTAATTGTACCGACCCGCATAGTAAAGGTCTTATATCTTTATACTGCACGGCGAACACTGTAAGCCCGTGTTCACACGGCTTATTCAAGCCGTAATTGCGAGCCGGATTGCGCTCGCAATTCCGGCTTGAAAAAGGGGCGGGGCGGAGGCGCTGCCCGCCGGCCCCATAGACTTGCATTATCCACGGCGCATATTTCGCCTGGATAATGTGCATGTCACTTTCTTCCCGCCCGGCGGATTCGCAGAGCGGGGAGGAGCGACGGAATCCACTGTTCTCTATGAGAACTGTGGATTACCGTAACTACTGCGACGGATTGGCGCCGTACTGCAGCGCAAATCCGGCGCGCAGTACGGCTCCAATCCACGGCGCAATATGCCGTGTGAACGGCCCTTAAAAATGAAGCCCAAAAAACAATGGCGGAACTGCATTTCCCCCACCCCCTATTTTCATGGCCCAATGCTAAAAAAATCTGGAACACCTGTGTCCCTAAAAAGCACAATACACCCCTAGATGAGATTCATGAGGTGTGCTAAATCCAAAATGGAAGGTTTCGCCTGTTCTGGTACTTTGAGGGCTTTGCAGTGTGACATGGCACCCACCAAAATCTGTGTTCCAAATGCTAAATAACACTCCCTCCTTTGTACGTCCTGATATGTTTCAAAACAGCAGTTTACACCCACATGCAGGGTATTACTGAACTTGGAAGTAGTGATGAGCGATTACGTTGACTATCGTCATTGGGTCGATAGTCGATATCGGCAATTATCAATAAGATATCCGATAGTCGATAATAGATTATCGCCGATGACCATTAAAGTCTATGGGAGAGGAACAACACCTTCATTCTTACACCCAAACAGGGATGGAGAAGCTGGAATTAACATCCACAGCAGTCAAATGGATACTTGCTACATCTTAGGCAACACACTTAGGTTATAAAAGCCACAGAAAAAAAATCACAGACCATTCACTATCCCTGTCTTGCACCATAGCATGACCCTTAAACCTGCATCACCCACAAATTAAAAAGTGCCAGAAGGCAGTATGATTTGAACCATCATTTTACTTGAACTGGACATTAACTATCCCTGTCCTGGAACGCAGCATGAGCCCCAAACCTGCATGACCCCCACATTTAAAAAGTGCCTGAAAATGGAGTCTTTCAACCACCATTTTAGTTTCACTGGACATTGACTATACCTGTCCTGTACCACAGCATGACCCCTAAACCTGTTTGACCCACAGATCACAAAGGGGCACTATGCTATTTTGTACAGTGACTGTCATTTAGTATATTTTTTGGTAACTGACATTTGTTTACAGAATTTATTTAGGGAAGTTTTATTTATAGTTTTACATTATAAGGCCGTGTTCACACGGCTTATTCCCGACGGATTTGTGCGCCGTATTGAGCGCACAAATCCGCCGTGAATAAGGGGCGGGGCCGGAGCGCGGCGGGGTGCCGCTTCCGACCCCATAGACAATGCATTGTTTACGGCGCGTACGCGCCGTAAATAATGTGCATGTCACTTTCTCCCCCCGCGGCGGATTTGCCGAGCGGGGAGGAGCGACGGATTCCACTGTTCTCAATGAGAGCAGTGGATTACCGTAATTTCTGCCGCGGATTGGCGCCGTACTGAAGCGCAAATCCGGCGCGCAGTACGGCGCCAATACGCGGCAGAATAAGCCGTGTGAACGAGGCCTTACCATTTTGCTTTTTTTTCAAGTGTGATAACATACAACATACAGCCCTCCCTGCAGTTTTTAAAGGTATTTTTTAAACGTGTAGATGTGTTAATTCGTCCGCACACCCCATAATTAATATAAAAAGTCCTAATCATCCCCAAAACACTTCTTAGTTGAGAAGACATTTGCCCTCCTGGCGAGTGATTCAGCCCAATCAATTCAATGGTTTCATTTTTCCTCAAATCCTTCTTCAGTGATTAGGGACAGACTCCCTGGAGATCAATGATTGGACCCATAGTGACTCCAGCCCCAGAAAATTTTAAGCCTCAAATTGTGCAATTTGTGTCCAGCCCTGGGGCCCTTTTTGACACTATTAACCTCACATAAATCACATTTTCAAAATCTGATTTTTTAGAGAAATTTGAAGATATCCTGATTGCCCTAACGGTGAGAGCCAGTGCTGCCAGTCAGCCATCTGTTAACACGGAGGTTCAGCTGCCAGGGCAGACTTACAGTGGGTGCGTGAGAGCCCAGGCTCTGAGCGTTCTCAGTCTTAATCTATTTTATACACGTAAAAATGCCTTTATGAGCAGCAACGAAAAAACAGTCGTGCTGAAGCAGAGTGCGGAAGCGGAAGTGTGAGGTAAGACCTCCAGCCTTCTCAGTACACAGTCAAGACCGGGTAGCGCTTTGCCCTCGTATGAGTGGGCTGACTTCACTGGAAATACTGGTGGTTAACGCTCCTGTTCCACCAGGTGCCCTTTTCTTGGCATTCTTTTTCTCATTTTACTCAACGTGCTGGAGGAAATTGTCTCTGTTCTTGTTCTCTGTCGTGCTCCATACTCCATGTCCTCTGAATAACCTACATCTGGTCAAGTCTTCCTGTACCTCCCTTGTACAATTAGAGGAAATTTTTTTTTTCCGCTTTTTGTAAAATGCAAGTTTTTTAGTATTTAATTCTAGAAAAAAATTTTTAAAAAAGGTGGAATCCCCATGTCTTTGTTTCTCTTTTTTTAAATTTATTAAAAAGGGTTGTTCCCCAAAACAGGGGTTGTAGTATGTTAAAGATCTTGAAAAAAAAAATCATTTCAATATGTGTCCATTAAAGTGTCTACTATTCCTGTTTTGACATGCACCATTCCTCTTTGATTGTGAGCAATTCTTAGAAAACATTTTTAAAGATAGGATGATGGATATGCCCACAAACTGTTCTTTGTTGTAAATTCTTTAGAAAAAATTTTTTTACAGGATTGCTAGCTATGTAAAGATCTGCTAAAAAAGTCATTTTGCAATTGCAGGTTCATAACAGTGTCCTCCATTCACTGTTCAAAACATGACACCTGAGCCACTCTTGGACAATTGTGAAAAACAATAGTCTGTTAGAAACTAAAAATTTTTTTTATAATTAGGACTGTAGTATTGCTGCATTTTCAAAGCTGCAGCATGACCCAAAAAATTATAAAATGACTTCTCAGCCACTGTTAAAAATTGTGAGGGAGAAATGCCACTTAGAAAACACACATTTCTGTTCCAAAGGACCATAATTATAGCTGTATCTCACAGCAACATGACCTCAAAACCATTGACAATGTGAAAACTTCTAAAGTTAAAGTGAGTAAATGGAATACAATGTTGTCACGAAACCTTGCTGTCTTTTACAGTCTCCTCACAGCATAACACAGCAAAATGAAACTGTTGGGAAACTGAGAATAAAATTGCAGTAATAAATGATCATTTTAAAAAAGTTTTCAAGAGGACCATTTCTGTTTGAAGAGGAATGTGAAGTAGACCGGCAACTAATCGGTGACCTCGGCAATTGGGGCCACAACATCTTCAGAGATCCCATGCCTGATTCTCTTGATGAAAGTCAAACGATCCACATTATTGTGGAATGCCGGATGCGTTTGTCTGTAATGACTCCTCCAGCTGTGCTGAAGGTCCGCTCAGATATGACGCTGGTGCTGGGCAGGACAACACCCCTATGGCGAAAGGAGCGAGCTCGGGGCCCTTCGTCCATTTTGGATTTCCCAGAAGTCTATTGGGTCCGGAAACACATACAAAAACATCGGTGTTGAGCGCAGATTTTGTCGTTTCACCATGATTAGCTGGTCTCGGTTTGGTGG
>JAODAL010051291.1:0-26773 GCA_025379985.1 Phyllomedusa bahiana
TTTTTTTGTTTTGGGATTTTTCTCTTGTATATTTGATTAGGGTTTTGTAGGGCCAGATAGTTTAGGTTCCCGGGTGGGAACGCCCTTAGGGGCGACTATTCCATTTTTTGATAGGCAGTTCTAGGATTTTAGGGTAATTTCTTATGGGGGCTTGAAGATATATGTTTATTTTCTTTTATTAATAAATTGTTTAAAATTATATTTTAACCAGGTGTTATACTTTGAGTATTTTTCCCTTTAATATTTCGTAACCCAGCTTTATTTAAGGGTTTTAAAATCTCGGGGCTTTTTCTCTACACCCGTTACCTTATTTTTTTTAAGTCGAGGTATTATCGCTTGTTTAATTTTTGACTTCCTTAG
Organism: Phyllomedusa bahiana; assembly: GCA_025379985.1. NCBI lineage: Eukaryota > Metazoa > Chordata > Amphibia > Anura > Hylidae > Phyllomedusa > Phyllomedusa bahiana. The sequence continues at coordinate 361 of JAODAL010051291.1, forward strand.
GAATCTGGTTTGGTTCATTTTCTTGTCTACTGAAGCATTTTTCTAGGGCCATTCTTTACCATTGGGTTTCAAAAGATGGTTACTGAGTTTAAAGGTTTTTTCTCAGATAAAAATTAATATAACGAGAAGTGATCTTCCTCTATCTCAATTATTCAAGGATTTGAATTCCAAGTATCGTTTATACATCAAATCATGGTGGGAATTAAAATCTTTGGAAAATTATACAAAAAACAATATTTTTTCCAAAGGGGATTAGTATCCCCATTGTCCCTGCCGGGGGGGCCGGAATCCAGAAAATGAAAGGGTGGGGCAGAACCACCCCCCTTTTCCCCTATTTTTAGAAATCAAAGAGGAGGAGAAGAATATCTTAGACAGATCATATAAAAATTTGAAAGACTCAGTGGAGATTATTTTAAAACGTAAAAGTGATTCTGATTTCAATCAGAAGGAATTGGAATTACAAAATAATATAGAAAAACACGCGTATTAAAAAGCAAAAACATCTCTTCGTAGGGGACCTTGCAAATTTTTCGTAAAAACGGGTTTACACACCTTACCTTTAATAAATCTTTTCCATCTAATCACAGTGGGACTGATATTTCATCTACTGATACGAATATCTATTCCAATCTAGACAAAACCGACACTTTAATAAACCCATATCTACAAATATTTCCTAAAATCTTTCAAATGCCACCCCCCCAAAAAAACAAAAGGGGAGGAGGAAAGAGACGAAATGCTCAACCTCCAAAAGTAGATGCTTTACCTGTCTCTCTTCCCTCCTCTGTCTCTCTGCCTTCTTCTGGATCAGTACCATCTTTTCCTTCGGAGAAGGGCAGACACTAAATGGGGTGCAATCCTTTCCCAAAAACAGACCCCTCTTTTTTAAAAAAGATTTTGATGGGAAGGGGAGATTTTTGCTATGTCGATCGGTCTCCTTAAATACAGCTACACATATCGTGAATCTTTCTGATAAAGTTTTAACAACGGGAGAGATCAATGTTCTTAATAAGGGTCTTTCATTCGCCAAGCCTCCCATGAATCTTTTGGGAGGGGGTCAAAGATTTTCATTTATTTGCCAAAAATTTAAAATGGAAAAATTTAAAAAATTGAAAAAAAAGACAAGTTCTCCTGGGTGTTGATTGTATAGCTTATGGGATACAGACCTTGGGGGGCCCTTGGGTGATAACGAAGAGACAATCCTTTGGGGTCCTTTTCTACATACAGGTCCAAGAGTCAAAAATGCCACCCATTTCTATGACAACTAGTATTTCGTAAAAAATGGTTTGTAAGGTTTGGAAAAAATCCAAATGGACAAAAGTTGACTCAAAAATTTTAATTTTATCCCGAATGAATTTTTCCTTAAAAAATTTTGAGCAGGATAAATCGAAAACATAAAACCTCCGAAAGGGGGGTAATATCATTATTTTGAACCATCTTGACTACAAGAATATGTGTCCAAAATTTCTTCGGGGACAAACAAGGTTAGGGCCTCTTGGATAAAACCCCCCACATTAGTTTTTCTTAAAGAACAAAGTGTTTTCTAGAAGGGATTATCCCCAGACACGATCAGAAGAATTAGTTTCCCTTTTACCACTTTCCAAAAATTTTCCCCCCTTTTACGGTCTTCCAAAATCCAAAGGGTCGGGACCCCCTTAAGTGTAGACCTATCATTTCTGGAGTTAAAAATCTGACCCAAAAAATATTGCCTTTTTTGGGGACCAGTTTCTTCGTCCGTTTGTTGTTGCTTTTCCCTCCTATATTAGGGACACTACTAAAATCCTACAAAGGGGGTATTCCTTTGGGGTGACCTTTCCTGGGGGTTTTGCTTAAGGCCATACGCCTATACCGCATGAAGGGGGCTGGTCTGCCCAAATTACTTTCACCGAAGTCCCCCAAAAGACATAACATTTTTGTCTAAAATTGTTTGAATTTAAAAAGACCCCAACTTTTTTCCCTTTTGTGGGAGGTACAACCACCACCGGGGGCACAGCTATGGGCCCCCATGGCCCCCACATATGCTAATTTTGCCCGGGTGGTGGGAACACAATAGGTTCCTGATCCAACAAGACTTTTTTGATAATATCATTTTTGGGGCTTTTAAAAGATACATTAAATACGGGTCGGGCACAAAGGCGTTTTTTTCAATTTTTTTGGGAGCCTCAACGTCAACCCTATACCAAAGTTTCCTTTGATAAAAAACGGGGGTTGATCTTCCTAGACTTTGTATCAAAAAAGGGTACAACTGGTTCCTGGAGCACTTTGCATAGAAAACCAACACAGGCAATATCTGTTAAAAAGGGATAGTTTTCTCCCTCGTCTTAAAAGGGGAGGATCCCAAAAGGCCAAAATACCAATTGGAGGAATTGTTCCTCCCTTTTCGCCTTTAAGAAGGGAAGCTGACCATAAAAAAAAAGATTCTTGGAGAGGGTTACCCTAAAAAAAAGGTTTTTTCAAACCTATTTTTTTGCTCGGGAAAGGATAGAAAACTTTTTTACAGACTCGTTCATCTAATACTGCCTTGGGAAAAAAACGATCATTGGTAATTTTGATCAAACATCAAGAGAAAATTTGGACCTAAATTTGGAAATTTTTGGGCCCCTTTTTTACCAGGCTCTGTTCCTCCTGATTTTAGATTCCCCCCAAGTGTTACCTTAAAAAGAAAAAATATGGGGATCGTGTTTACACACCTATACACTCCCCCACATTCCCCCAAACCTGGCTAACAAAAAAAACGGGGGGTACATAAAAATTTTGGGACTGTAAAGGGGTGTCGATTTATCAAGATTTTTTTAAAACTGTGATGTGTTTTTTTCCCCTGGGGCCCAAATTTTTTGTATTATAATATGAAAATTTTAGAACAAAAGGTGTCATTTACCATGCTCATTTTACCTGTCCCTATATGTATACGGCAAAACCAAAAGAGAATTTAAAACGCCGAAAATTTGAACAACTTGGGGAATAACACAAAAAGGGGAAATTTTCCTGTTTCACGCCATATAATTCTTGTCAAAACAGACCCACAGCATTAATTTTCAGTAATTTAGGTAGTTTCGCCATACCCCTGGGGTATTTTTTCGAAGTTACTACAACGAGAAGTCAAAGGGTCTTCAAATTAAAAACCTTGAAAACCCAAAGGGGCCCGAATGAAACTCTATCTTTCGCCATTTTTTATCAATAACGATTAAAAAATATATTTTTGCCATATAGTTTACTAATTTTATTTACTAAATTTATTATCTTTTTTTACTATAAAGAAAAATCATTTAAATTTTTCTCCCAATATACCTTTTAATTACATTTAATAAAGATATAAGTGGTGGGTTTTGCTTTGGGAAGATTATTTTTATTAGGTATTATGCATTTTTACATTGGTGCACCTCTTTTTTTTTCCTTTTCTCTTTATTAATGGGGGAAAAATTTATTTTATTTTTTAGATGGGTTTTTTTATGTCATAATCTCCATTAACCCTTTTATTGCGACTTTTCTATTTTAGGGTGAGGTTAAATCTTTTCAACTATTCAAAGCATGTTTTGGGGTTTATATTGGTGGCCTATCCATTCTCCCCAATTTCAGGATTACAGGGGACTTAATATCTCTTTGCCGGGGGCCGGCCGACGGCAAGTTTTCTGCCGGTAATCCCTAGTCTTTCTTAACTACAGCTCTTGGATTAAAAACGCATGCGCCGCGTGTGGATCGCGGGGCAGCCGGATTTTGTATCTTTTCCGGCCGCCCGGGGACATTTCTTGATTCCTATGCGCCTGCGCATTCCTTTTTAAGAACCCGCGGACTTGGGGAAGGTTAGTCTCCTATTCCCCCTTAAGATTTTTCCCATAAATATAGATTTGGGAATTTTTACCTTCTGCCTTTTTTTATCATCTCGGCAACCCTAAGGGAGGGATCCCCCTCTTGACCTCAAGGACCCTCATTTGGGAAAATTTGGCATCTTGCCTCTTCCTCAAAACATCATTGACAGGGAAAGGAGTTGTGCATATTTCTCTCTTTTTTTACATATTCATCTCTCCCTACTTTTAATCACGTCTATTCCCCGATGAAAACCCCACAATTGGGGGGGAACCGTTGGAATAGGGGTTTTTACCCTTTTTGGGAATAGTTTATATCTCTAATGGTTTATGGTAACATTAACTTTAGTAATTAGTTTTACATTCTTATTCACTAATATTTGCTTATTCTTGGGGTTTTGGTTTAGGGATTGTGTTTTTGTGTTTTTTTCTTGGTGATTTTTTTCTTGTATATTTTGAGTTAGGGGTTTTTTGTAGGGGCCCAGATAGTTTAGGTCCTGGTGGGAACGCCCTTATTGGGCGACATTTCCATTTTTTGATGGGCAGTTTCTGGATTTTTGGGGAAAATTCTTATAGGGCTTGAAAGAGTAGGATATGTTCAGTGTCTTTTTTAACTATATTGTTTAAAAGTTATATTTAACCTAGTTTTATACTTTGAGTATTTTTTGCCCCACCACATCTGAGCCACGTTTTTTCCAGGCCACCGGAGGGGTACCTGCTTATGTTGACTCAGGGCCTGGTGCCAATGTTAGCTCCCTGGCCACGCTCACTTTTTGGGCCCCCAATTCAATATACCCATATTCGGCCCTCCGGGGTCTTAGCAAAGAACGCAAACCGCGAGTAAACGGATTTACCGCCAACGTTCCCCCACTGACTGAAAACACCGCCCCTGCCTCGCTGAACCCGTGTGCCGCTACTTTTTTGACCGCGAAGCGGGGGTTTTTTACCCCCTGGCCGCTTGGCTCCCCCTCACACGCTGCTACCCCGCCTAGCCACCAACCCACTTCGGGGTGCGCCGCGCCTGACGCAAGCGCGCCCTCTTCTCCTGACGAATGAACCCTTCTTCACCCGTTTCCCAAATGCGGTCACACATCATCATCGATTATTGTTTTTTATCATCCTGCGTCCTCTTTAACGGTCCCCTTTGGTATGCAAGGGAAAAACCGACAACATTACCCCCCCCTGCCACCTCCACATCTATACTTTTCTGCCTTCTGCAAAAACGGGGAATTGGCCCTATTTCTTTGCTGCCAAGTAGCTATGATTGTCCCCCCTCAAATTTTTCATCCCGCTGTATATGTGCGACCCAACCACATAGAAAGGGGCTCTGGCTGAGGGGAACCGGATTTGACAGAGGCGGGTTTGAAAAGGGGAGCCGCTGACCCCCTCCCGGGCCATGCCCAAATAAGGGGTTTTGTTTTGACGTTCCCCCGACCTTGCTTGGGGGTTGTCAGATGTCATCGGGAGGAAGTGGATACTATTCAAACCCAACAAGAACCCTTGGGTTTTTAGTCAGCACACGGCCCCTAATGACAGCAGCATTTTTTGGGCCCCCCGAGTGACCCCTGCTGCACGTCCCCCCGCGTGCGGACCGGGGGCCCGGGAAATTTTTTTGGGTCTGCCCCTCGCGGTGAAGAAGACCCCCACCCTCGTCGACATACTGTCTGTTCTAAAATGTACAGACACTGTTTGATGAAGATATCTATATATGATAAATACGCACCCTGTATTTGACTCCAAATGAACCCACTAAGAAGCTTGGGTAACCCTTGAATATAAATTGGGCTCCACAAATGGGCAGGAAAAAATTACTTGTATGTACCGTTTAAAAACTCTGTGTATTTTACTGAATATAAAAGCACAAACAGGCTTAATTAACCTTCAGATAGGAATTATGCTACAGAATTTCTTCTGTGGCGGTGACAAACAAAGTTTCTTTTACTGAGTACAACTGCAGAACAACGCTTAATTAACCCCTGGATGTAAATTGCGTAAAAGAATTGAGCAGCCACAAACTACTAGCTTTGTAGCGTGTTACAATTGCGTGTTTTCTACGCTACACAACAAGAATAAAACTTGTAATTAACCTTCACTTCTGAATTATGCTACAGGAAAAATGTATTTTTTGGCGGTGAAATAAACAATTTCTTTTAGTCACCACAGCAGCAGAACAACGCTTAAATAACCCCTGGATGTAAATTGCACAAAAGAATGGAGCAACCAAAAACTACGAGCTTTGTAGGTGTTACAATGGCGTGTTTTCTACGCTACACAAACAAGAGTAAAACTTGTAATTAACCTTCGCTTGTGAATTATGCTACAGGAAAAATGTCTTTTTTGGCGGAGAAATAAACTTTTTATTTTAGCCACCACAGCAGCAGGACAATTCTTAATTAACCCCGGGATGTAAATTGCGCAAAAGAATTGAGCAGCCAAAAATGAAGTGGTATTTGTATTGTAAAAACGCTGTTTCTTTAAATGAAGACAAAAGGAACAGGCTTAGATTCCCCTTGGATATTCAATGTGCTGTGAGCAGATAGCATTAAAATGTATATGCAGCTGCACTGGACACACACTGGACTTCAGATCCAATGCCCCACAAAATCAGAAATAGAACGTTAAGAGTAGCAGTCTCTGAGACAAGCTGAAACACCCCCCAAAAATCGCTGTATAAAAAATGAGTTCTTTAGGATCAGTTATCACAAGCAGCCGCGGCAGCACCTTCCCTAATCAGTACAGTGAGAGCGGTATGAGCTCCCAGTATCGTGCCCGGACTTATATAGTGCGGTGACGTCACAGAATCCTGCCGGTCTCTGATTGGCTTCATCTCTGCATATGTCATGCAGGCTATGCCCTTCTTCCTCCCAGAGTTCTTTGCCCCATGTAACGCCATGTGCTCGCAGCCATATTATCAATCAAAAGAACACTTCGTTCACTCGAAGTACCCCAAACTTCGACTTCGTTCAGAACCGAAGTTTTCCTGAAATTCTAAACGAATTCCACTTCGTTAGAATCAATTCGCCCATCTCTAGTATTGATAAAGAGAAAAAAAAAAAACACAGGTTTGGTTCCTGCATGGATTTGAACCTAGGACCCTTGTGTCTGGAGGCAAAAACTTTACCTCTCAGCTACTCACAATGCTTGTTACATAAACAAACCTTTCTTTGACTACAGAGAGGTATGGTGATGTCATCCTGCTGGGTCACATGGTATGCAATTCAAACAAATCGCACACACCCCTTTCTGAGCACACAGAGCTGACGAGCTGGATGCAGGAGGTATGAAATGAGATCGTGGCAAAACCCCTTTAATTAAATTGATTAGGATTTGATTAGGAAAGGCACATACCTGCCTATATAAGACCTCACAGCTCACAGTGAATGTCAGAGCACATGGGTCTAAGGAACTGCCCAAGGAGCTCATAGACAAAATTGTGGCAAGGCACTGATCTGGCCAAGGTTACAAAAGAATTTCTACAGCACTCAAAGTTCCTAAGAGCACAGTGGCCTCCATAATCCTTAAATGGAAGTGGTTTGGGATGACCACAACTCTTCCTCGACCTGGCCGTCCAGCCAAACTAAGCAGTTGTGGGAGCAGAGCCTTGGTGAGAGGTAAATATGAACCCCAAAATCACTATGGCTGAGCTCCAGGGATGCAGTATGGAGATGGGAGAAAGTTCCACAAAGTCAACTATCACTGCAGCCCTCCACTAGTTGGGGCAGAGTGTTCCAAAGGAAGCCTCTCCTCAGTGCAAGACATATGAAAGCCTGCATACAGTTTACAAAAAAACACATGAAGGACTCCCAGACTATGAGAAATAAGATTCTCTGGTCTGTTGAGACGAAGATTGAACTTTTTGGTGTTAATTCTGAGCGGTATGTGTGGAGAAAACCAGGCACTGCTCATCAGATGCCCAATACAATCCCAACAGTGAAACATGGTGGTGGCAGCATCATGCTATGGGGTACTATGGGGACAGAAAGACTAGTTGCAATTGAAGGAAAGATGAATGCGGCCAAGTACAGAGATATCCTGGATAAAAACCTCTTCCAGAGTGCTCTGGACCTCAGACTGGGCCGAAGGTTCTTTTCCAATAAGACAATGACCCTAAGCACAGAGCTTAAATAACAAAGCAGTGGCATCAGAACAACTCTGTGATCATTCTTGACTGGCCCAGCCAGAGCCCTGACCTAAACCCAATTGAGCATCTCAGGAGAGACTTCAAAATGGCTGTCCACCAAAGTTCACCATCCAACCTGAAGAAACTGAAGAGGATCTGCAAGGAAGAATGAATGTCAGAAGATCCCCAAATTCAGGTGTGAAAAAACTTATTGCATCATTCCCAAGAAGACTCTCGGCTGTACTAGCTCAAAAGGGGCTTCTACTCAATACTGAGCAAAGGGTCCGTATACTAAAGACCATGTAATATTTCAGTTTTTCTTGTTTGCAAATTGCAAAAATATCTACACTTCTGTTTTTTTTTCTTTCAAGATGGGGTGTAGAGTGTACATTAATGAGCAAAAAAATAACTTTTTTGAGCTTACCAAATGGCTGCAATGAAACAAAGACTTAAAAATTTAAAGGGGTTTGAATACTTTCCGTACCCACTGTAAGCTTATGCAAAAATGTCAAACTCTGCAGTTTGGACTTAATCTTCATGCCAGTTTCATGTCACGCTATATATGAACTGTGAGGGTCACAAATCACCACCTGATAGCAGACAGATAACAAAAAGAATTACTGATCTCTCATCACGTCTCACAAGTTTATTTCTTGACCTGTTGTAAATAACGTCTCAACTTACATTGCATTTTGTTATTTTTTTTAAAGATTTTAAGAACCTTTGAATGCCAGTACTCTCGAAAGCTTACCATCAAATATACTCAGTTAGCCTCTAAAAGGTATCGCCTGATTTCTTCACTCTTATGCCACTTTCTATGGCTAACACGGTACAACAATATACTACTTATATCTTTTCAAAACACTGAATATATGACACTTTGATACAGTGTAAAATAGTGAGTGTACAGTTTTTACAACAGTGTACATTTGGGGCGATATGTATGAATGGGGCTGCGCCAGATATCTGCTGTCTTTACAGCCCAATATCAGGCACAGCCAAGTTCATACATTTTTAAATCTTCCGCGTGACACTCTGGGGCGCATTACATAGTGCCTGCAACACTTTGTAATCCGCCCAATCTTGAGGGGCCTACGGGAGGTGGGGCACACTAGAATCGTAGCGAATTACAGTTAGAACAGCTAAACCACTTTGAAAGTGGTATACCTGAACCTGAACTGTCGCCTGAGCGCTAGAATGCACCTAATTTATGACCCGCTTTATAGCGGGTTCATAAATCATACGCATTCTAGCACATTATTAGGCGCATGAAATTTGGCGTTTCAACGCTAAATTTCATGCATGTCGCTCTTGGTGTGATCTCAAAGTAACTCAACACGCAGCCATCAATGTCTAAACAGCTGGTTTAAAAAGTCAGTACACCCCTAAGTGAAAATGAACAAATTGTGCACAAAGTGTCAATATTTTGTGTGGTCACCATAATTTTACAGCACTGTCTTAACTCTCTTGGGCATGAAGTTCACTAGAAAAAAGAATCCTCTTCCACTCCTCCATGATGACATTATAGAGCCAGTACCTTTACCCTCATTTTATTTAGCAAGGGAGTGGTCTTCTTGAAGGTGTGTTTGGAGTCATTATTTTGTTAAAAAAACTGAACTATGGGGCCCAAATTTTCCAAGGGGGGAGATCATACTCTATTCACATGTCCAGTACATTTGGCATTCATGGTTTTCCCTCAATGAACTGTTGCCCCCACGCTGGCAGCGCTCATGCAGCCCTAAACCATGACTCCCCCATCACCCGCTTTACTTAGGCAAACACATTGTCTTTGTCTGCTCATCGGGGTCGCCCCTTAATCTTGACACCACACCAAATAAGTTTACCCTTGGTGAAAACCCACCACAAAAAAAAACATTTTCAAATCCATTCTTAGTCGCCCTTTTCTTCCCGAAAACGTTTTTTTGGGGTTTCTTGTGTTTCTTTTTTAGACAAACTTCCTTTGGGCGGGACCATGCAACCAATTTTTGGCGCATTGACACTGTTCCCCCCTTTTAAACCGCACAATCCCCCCCAAAGGCTTTTTTAAAAGAAAAATTCTTGTTGATCTACAATCATCCCTTTTTGGTCAAAGGGGGAAACAACCTTTTTTGGGTTGTCTCTTTTAAAAGCAAAGGGCTTTATGGGGTGCTTTTTTAGGTTTTGGAAATCCATAACAAACAACTTTAAGGAAATTTTTCTCAACCCAAAGTTTGCTGGTGAAAAGGGGAAAAGGGAGATATAAAAATTAAAATAATTCCCCATTACTTAATTGAAAAAAAACCCCCCAAACACATGGGGAAAAAAAATTAAAAAATTTTCCCTTTTAAAGGGGGCCCTTAAAAATGAAAATTTTGATTGTTGGGGGGGTTTTTTTGAAAAAAATAATAAACACCAAAAAATTATCTTTTTGGTACAAATTTATTTTAAATTTAAAAAATCTAAAAATTTTAAGTTTTTTTCCTTTTCAAATTCCATTTTGGGGGGGTGTTGTTAAAAATGGGTAAAAAGTTAAGGTTTTTAATTTTTTGGTGTAGTTTTTAAAGGGGAAAAGGGAAAAATTTAATTAAAAATTTTTTTTTAAAAAAAAACTTTTTAAAAAAGGGCCAAAAAAAAATTTTAAAAATTTTTAAAAAGGGGCAAAAGGGTTGAAACCCCCCCCAAAGGGAAAAAAAAAAACCATATTCTTTTTTTCCCCAACCAAAGTGCATTTGCAGTGTATTGCTAGAAAGTTTAGGCAGTAAATACAGGTGAGACAGAAATTGCATATTTTTCCCTTTCCTTTTTGCTTATTAAATTTTTTTTCAACTTTTGGTCAACATGCTTTTGAAAATACTTGTTTTCTTAAAATATTTCTAAAAACCCCACTTTGGGTTTTTCCCGTTTTTACTCAGCAACGAAAAGTGCACACTAAGGGGTGCAAAGACTATCCTTGACCCTTTTACTTTTCAAAAACATTAAAGGAACAGTGCTTTGCAAAAGTTTGAACATACTTAAGCAAATAAAACACTATTTAAACTTCACTTGCTATACATTATCTCCTTCCACACTTTCTCTACCTGCTCTTATTTACATGCATGTTTGCATGATTCACCTCTTAAAAATCTGAGACTAAAACTTGTATACAAAACCAAAGTTAAGAGTACTTAAAACAGATCTATCTGATAGAAAAAGGTTGTAAGTAGATTTTGCAGTAATAACTTTGGAAGATGTAAGTGTAGATTGAAAAAAGTAAGAGTCATTATGTTTTATTTTAATCAGATTGAAGAAATAAGGCTCAGCAGGTGGAGTTTTGCTTTGTAGTGGAGATCAAGCAGGTACCACCCTGTGTTCTCCGGATTGGACAACTCCTTTAAAGGAACACTCTAGAGAAAATTGTATATTTATACACTTTGGGGTCACCCAGACAATTTAGTTTTTTCCCTAAAAACTCACTTTTTTATTTCAAATGAGTTGCAAAATGAATAGAAATATAGTCCAGACACTGACAAGGTTAGAAATAATTATTTTTATTTAAAATAATAATTTTCTACTTCAAACTATGCTGTCCTCAAAGAATGCTCCCTTTTCAGCAATTACAGCATTGAAGACCTTTGGCATTCTAGCTGTTTAAATTTTCTTTAGGTAATCTGGAGAAATTTCACCCCATGCTTCCAGAAGCCCCTCCCAGAACTTGTATTGGCTTGATAGACACTTTTTGCATACCATACGGTCAAGCTGCTCCCACAACAGCTCAATGGGGTTTATATCTGGTGACTGCATTGACCACTCCATTACAGATAGAAAACAGCTGCCTGCTTCTTCCCTAAATAGTTCTTGCATAATTTGGAGGTTGCTTTGGGTCATTGTCCTGTTTCAGAATGAAATTGGCTCCAATCAAGAGCTGTCCACAGGGTATGGCATGGTGGAGCAAAATGGAGTGATAGCCTTCCTAATTCAAAATCCCTTTTATCTTGTGCAAATCTCCCACTTTATCAGCACCATAGCAACCTCAAACCATCACATACCTCCATCATGCTTGACAGATGGTGTCAGGCACTCTTCAAGCATCTATTCAGTTCTTCTACTTATCATTAATGTTCTTCTGTGTGATCCCAACACCTCAAACTTCGATTTGTCTGTTCATAACACTTTTTTCCAATCTTCCTCTGTCCAATGTCTGTGTTCTTTGGTCCATATTAATCTTTTCCTTTTATTAGCCAGTCTCAAATATGGCTTTTTCTTTGCCACTCTGCCCTGAAGGCCAGCATCCTCGAGTTGCCTCTTCACTATAGACTTTGACACTTGCCAGATGAGGACCTGTGAGACGTCAATTTCTCAAACTAGAGACTCTAATGCTCTTGTCTTGTTGCTCAGTTGTGCAGTGGGGCCTCCCACTTCTCTTTCTACTCTGGATAGAGCTTGTTGGTGCTCTCCTCAAAGGGGAGAAGAACACACTGTGTTAGGAAATCTACAGTGTCTTGGCAATTTCTCACATGGAGTAGCCTTCATCTCTCAGCACAAGAATAGACTGTTGAGTTTCACATGAAAGTTCTCTTTTTCTGGACATTTTGCGAGTTTAATTGAACCAACGAATGTAATGCTCCAAATTCTCAACTAGATCAAAGGAAGGTCAGTTTTATAGCTTCTCCAATCAGCAAAACTGTTTTCAGTTGTGCTAACATACTTGCACAAGGATTTTCAAGGATGTTCAAAATATCCAATAGCTTTCTTACACAGTTAGCAAACACAATGTACCATTAGAACACTGGAGTGATGGTTGTTGGAAATGGGCCTCTTTACACCTATGTAGATATTGGGCCTCTATGCACCTATGTAGATAACAACCAGACGTTTTCAGTTAGAATAGTCATTTACCACATTAACAATGTACAGAGTGTATTTCTGATTCATTTAATGTTAGCATCATTGATAAAAACTGTGCTTTTCTTTAAAAAATAAGGAAATTTCTAAGTGACCCCAAACTTATATATATAGTATGTGTCCTATATTGGTAACTGAACTAATGCCACAGTGTGGTTGAATGACCACGTGACCTTCTAGGGCATAAAATATTATAATATATATATATATATAATATAATATATATATATATATATTATATATATAAAATATAGGTAGACTGTTCGGAATTCACAGTATATTACGGGTGGCAGCTGTCTCCAAACTGATTCCCTGTATGCAGCAGTATAGTATATGAGTTTATATGTACTAGCTTTAAACTGTTTATCTATTTCCAAATAAAAAATATAATGTTTCAGAGTTTTAGTGATTTTGATTTTTACAAACTCTATAAGCTTATTGAAAGTCTACTGACTTATGTAGAAGCTGAATATTGATGTTCCATAATTACTTATGGTAACCTCTCGCAACCTTTCACTCTTAGAGACAAGATTAAGGCATTTAACCAAATAAAGAGTCCTCATCAGAACAAAGTAAATAAGATCTTTGTACGAAGAATATTGTGTCAACTTTAATAAAGTCAGAATAATATTCAGGACTGGAAGCATCGGGGAACAATCTTTTATACTTTGAGTAGGACTGTACTGAGCAGCAAGCCAAAATATACAATTTCATTTTCTGTGCAATAATTGGCAAACAATGTTGATTTACTGACACTTAAAATTCATTATGTGCATTTCAAGTACAGAAAATGTAAAGCAAGACAACATAAGATTTCTTTGTACTTATAATGAAAGTATAATGAATGTGCGGAGAGGCTTCTATGCATAACATTAACATATCTTCAAGAAGCTGCAATACCTTCTGTTCAAAATAATACATGCAGATACTGGACGTCTTTACATATTGGTTTCACATACAAAATAGTCTTATAAAGTCAAGTATAAAGGTTATGCATTTCAATTTAATAGGGAGACTCCTCTTTTTCATTCATATCATGTCAGGATTAGCTAAGTTGCACACAATGTTCATACAATTTAATATAACTACAAAGGTAATAGAGCAAAAATAAAGATAATATGAATGAAAAAGCTGGTGAAAATAACAAAAGAGACTCAGAAATGCTGTGGTCAAATGCTTTGCAAGGAGCAGACAGAGTTTGTGGTCGCCATGGGCTCTATTGAGGAAGGAAGAAGCACTGTATGCGAAGTTACGTTTCCTTGAGCTATCAAAGAAATTTGATAGCTCAAGAAATCTTAAGGTCCCACTGTCTATGTATATCAATCAAATCTCTGCATATCCACACAGGACATGGGGGTTTCATCAGTAATATGTATTAGGTTTTTTGTGGATCATCTCATAAGAAGAAGACCATAGTGGCAATTTATTACTTGTAAAGTTACATCCAAATGGGGTTGACTTTAGCTGGACCTTTAGGGTCACTTAAAGGGGTTGTCTCGCTACAATGATTGAGTTTTAATTAAAAGATCTTTAAAAAACAAGCAGCTTTGCAATATATATTCATTACAAATGTCCTACTGATTTGAGTTATCCCTGGTAGTAGGAGTGCATCAGCTCCTCAAATCACTATAGCCACCGACCTGTTGATTTTATCTCAGGCTGTCAGTGCTGGTGAACTCATGCTAGCTTGTCAATACAGGTCAGAGCACAGAGCCCCTCCCGCACAGTAGGAGGTCACTTGTGATGCTTCAGTAGTGGATGGAGAGGGGGGGCTCTACTCCAGGCATCTGTGTCTGTGTAGCTGTGCTGCCTGGATTAACCCTGTGTGTGCCTACTCCCTCCTGCTCTCTACACAGATTGAGGAGAGCAGAGATGAGGCTGATCTGTGATCAGTAGGATGTGACAGCAGTGAAGTGTGTTACTATAATCATGATGTGTCTGTGGAGCTTTGACTATACTAATAGAACAGATCAGGGGGGCATGTGAACGGTTCATATCACTTTATTATACATCATAGAAACATATTTTTGAGTTATAAAAGAATGTTACTTGCGCTTGCTGCACGTAGACGAGTGGTAGGCAGTCCAAATGAAGTTAGAAGTCTTTCATATGCATCCGCATTAGTTTCGGCGTTCGCGCTTACTGCCCGTCTGTCCACACGTGTGCTCCAACAAGACGCCGAAACTAATGCGGATGCATATGAAAGAATTTTAACTTCTATTGGACTGCCTACCACTCGTCTATGTGCAGCAAGCGCAAGTAACATTCTTTTATAACTTGAAAATATGTTTCTATGATGTATAATAAATGAAATTTGCTACATATTCTTACCCAGTATTTATTCAAAGCAATGTGAAAGTATGGGGTAAAGTGGGGTAAAGCAGGGTAAAGTGGTTGGGCACATATTTGCTATACCCACTGGAGCTATATTGTGAACGGTTCACATCCCTCCCTGCTCTGCTGTATTAGTGACACAACACACTTCACAGCTGCCCTGTGTCTGTTCTGACAGGGTTTGTTTGTTGTTGCGTAAGATGTCCATGGAGATTTGTATGCTAAGCAGGGGGTATAGGAACCTTTAAATCCCCCCCTCTCTTGTATTAGCATACACAGCTTCACAGACCTCTCCACACTCATAGATCAGCCCTCTCCCTGCTGTCTCCTGACTCTGTGGAGAGGAGCAACAAGAGCTCAGCCACAGCAGCAGCACAGTGCAGCTGATCCAGTAGTGAGTAGCCGGCAGCAGACCTAGGCAGGCACACACAGGGATAACTCTGGCAACAAACCCCCTCGCCCTCTCACTGCTGTATAGAAGTTACTGCAGTCAGAGGAGGAGAGTTGTTTGTGTGCTGAGGGGAGGGGTGAAGGGGAAGGAGAAGAGGCAGACAAAAAGCACGCCCCTGAATTCTAAAAATCCTATGCTGCCAGACACACTGAGGTAGGCTGAAAGCCTGTAGTGAGACAACTCCTTTAATGTCTCAGGACTGGGGCCTGCTGGTTATTTAGTTTCATACTAGGGATACAATATATGCATTTATGAATGAAAGAAGCTAAGATTTGGTGAAGAAAGTGGAACCAGAAAACTTAATTGAATGATTATCCATTGGACAATTATCCCCCTGTACTTTAAGATCCAAGGGTGTAAGGGCAAATTCTGAAAATTCATCCTTAAAGATGTTGTCTCACCATGCTGTTTCACAGAACTACATGCAGCTTCGTGGTCGGGCTGAGTGTGGTTCTATGGCAGTGATTAGCATATCATCTCTGCTATTCCTAGCTGATCCTTTTACAGTGACATGAGTTCATGAGGTTTGTAATCTGTAGTACAAAAGGCTACAGAGCTTTAAAGGGTTTAAAACCTTGTCAGTAACTTAAATAAACAAGCTTCTGTTCTAAAGATAAGATTCAAGAGAGAGTGACTCACCATGGTTGAACATCAGCTTAGAGAAATCAGATAAGAGAAAGAGCAGAAATAGGTGGTCAGTTACCTAAAGAAATGTGTACACTAGCAGTAGATAAAATCATCTTTATCTCCTAAACAAAGCAAAAAAAAAAAACAGCAATGTATTTGGTAATAGTCTCCATTTATCTTTCACTACATGTTACAAGCTTGTGGTGATAACACCCCTTTAAGCATTAAGAGAGCTTGTTTTATCCCTGACTGGTGCACCAAACAAGTGGTACACCAGTATTTTCATCTCATGCATTGATCCCCACATTAATCAAAATGGGGGTAAGCATTATCAGTTGATTTATCGATGAAGGCAGCGCGGGTTATAAAGCTGCATGTGTCAGTAAAGGGCTTTATAAATATAGAATTTAATAAATAATGTAAATACAGTGATAAATCTACCCCATTATCCATCTAGTTAAGAGCAATCAGTCATAGCCGAGCTTTCTTTTCTAACAAAAAAGATATCTGTACTAGTTACTGCAGGAAGGTTTTGTTATTGAGATGATTTTCAGTGTAATACCTAACATCTTACAACCCATTTCAGGTTTAAGCCACTCTTGGCATAAATATTTTGCTTGAAGGAACCTCAGACAGCTAAAAATTTCACTTCTACTGCAAATATGTAATATTATATGAGAATCACTGAGATAACTATATGGATGGCTCAAGTCTAAACAAACTACCAATCTCTTATTAATTATACAGGGAAAAGAGTACCCCTAGATGCAATTGGCCGTATTTATATAAAACCAAACAACAACATTACCATACCTTCAGGCAAAAAAAAAAATATTAATGACTTTTCACTTTCCGATAAAATAAGGTAATCTATTGCACCCTACAAACCATAAATTACAACTATTCTGCTCAGAAGAAAAAGAGCACCCGCCCTGAAGAGGGCGACCCCGTACCCTTAAGTAGCTAACCCTAGACGTCCCTGGACAGACCTACCAATACCAACTTATATACCACAAGAACGACCACACAATAGAATAACTAACATAGACTAAATACAAAAACCATGGTGAACATAAAACCTAAATGCATACCAAACATATCCCACGCATTTCCCCACGGTTACGTGTTCATCAGGGCGTGGAACCACCAAGTAGCCAATAATGCAATCAGGAATCAGTACAGATAAGTGAAATAAGAGAGACATGCTCACGTCCGTTAAATAAAGAGGGGTTCCAACTCATATGGATCCCACACTGGACGAGTAGCGACCAGAAACCGATACCGCTCAAGTCTACCAGAACAGGAGATGACCATCCAAAATTTCCATACACCACAACAGCACTAATGGACCATAACAGTCCTTATGAAACAACCAATAAAATGAAAAAATAAAATCTCTATGATTTTTTTTCCTTCTGCTTTATGCTGGTCAATGTATGCCAACTGAATGAATGTTAATGTCTTAACAAAATGTTAAATTAGACTAAGATAACCCAAGTAATCACAAAGTTAATTTGTTAAACTGTTATTACAGATGACAGGCAAATCTAGAGAAAAATGTATTCTGCCAGATGTATTGTTTATTAATTTTATTAAAAGAATCTAAGGTGACTTACAAAATGATGTACTGTACATATAACCCCTTATGTAAAAACATGAGAGGCCCATGAGCTGTACTACATGGATGTGCTGGAAACTGCTATGACTTACTGTATGAGTTTGGCTCTATATCATCCATGTACTTAGGCAGGGATTGTTTTTATGACCTTATGTCGATACAGGGGATTTTGAGCTCTGTTACAGGAAATAGAGCTCCAACTTCTTAACATTTACATTATTTAATGAATCAAAACTTTTCTAAGAAACCGAAAAATCCAACCATGTTTAAAATATAAATCTAATAATAAAATATTTGGTGAAACAAATAAAAAATAAGCCAAAGACCAGAATAGTGCATACCATTATTAGTTGTTTACTCACTACCTGTTAATACATGAAGTCTTGAACCACTCCGAGCCTGACACTCCTGTGATGTTTTTGACTTCATTGAGCAGATGGATTTTGATTTGTCAGCCAAGAAATATCAGACCAAATACCTTTTAACCATTGCTGGAAGAACACAAGCTGTTGGTGGCTGCAATATGGTCAGGGGAATGTTTTTGTGACATTCTCTGGTCCAACTTATTCAAGTGGAAGGCACTCTCATCCAATTTAGGTATGAATCCATTCTTGGGGGCAGATAGAATATTCCAGCATGAAAATGGGACATATCACGTGGCTAGAAATGTCTAATATTGGTTGGAAAAGCATGACCAAGACCTCCTTTTATTATCATGGCTCCCTAATTCCTTAGACTTGAACCCAGTTGAACATCTGTGGGACCATCTTGATGGCAGTGTTGGCTCAATGGATCCTGCAGCAGCTGTGGGATGCAGTCAGTCCCAGATACCTGTGACAACCTACCAGGACCTTATTGTGTCACTCGCAGCCCATCTAGCTGCTATCCGTTCTGCACACAGCGATTACTCTGAATATTAGCTGATGGTCATAATAATGTGACTCCCCTATATATAAGAAATTAGTGTAAACAGATATATTATTGTAATTAAAGGGGATTTGCCACAATCTCATTTCACACCTCCTGCATCCAGCTCTTCAGTTCTCTGTGCTCAGAAAGGGGTGTGTGTGAATTGTTTGAATTGCATATCATGTGACCCAGCAGGATGACGTCACCAGGCCCTTCATTCCTCTAGTCAAAGAAAGGTCTATTTATGTATAGAGCTGTGAGTAGCTACAATGTAGCTCAGAGGTAAAGCTTTTGCCTCACAGCACAAGGGTCCTAAGTTCAAATCCCTGCAGGAACCAAAACTCTGGATTTTTTTTTTCTCTTTATTAATGCACATACTTCATTGAGGTTTCTTTTTTTATTTTTTTTGCACTGTTCGGCTAATTACTAAAGAGTACAGAGGACAGGAGTGGAATGACAGCACCTGGGGTTTGAACACTCAGTAGCTGCCTGAGAAGAGATGAGATGTCTGAGCATGTCTAGCCAGGACTGAGGATCTCTCAGCTCTGGTTGTATCCCCTGGAGACGAGCTGTAAACAAAGGATCACTAAAGGAGCAGCTAAAACAAAAATGGTCCAGAATTTTTAATAATGATGAATGGTGAAAATGTTTATTATTTAATTTGCAAGTGTCCCACATCAATTTTAATTCATGACAAAACTGCTTTAAAATGAGGCAAATACATTTTATCACAATTGTATCATACTATGACCTGGTTTATATTTTCCTTACTGTTTAATAGCTTAATTACCCGAAAATATTCATGAAATACAAAGCAATTAATTAGTTTATATTATCAATGCAAACACAAAAGAACTTTGAAATGCTCTTTTATAAGTATATTTTCTACATGTTAAATAAATTATATGCAGAGAACTTTATGGCTCAATCTCTTTTTCTCGATGTTCATTAATGGCAAAGCCTAAAATTATCTCTTTACAGTTCTGTACTTTTATGTATATCAAATTCCCAGTGGCAATTAGCCTATTGCAACTGTTTGGAGAGATTATATTCTTTGCAAGCTTTAGTTCAAGAAAGGTATTGATACTGAAGACTTTTGATTTCAAGTAGAAGTGGAAAGCTTCAAGGCTATAAAACATAAAAGGTAATAAAATACCAGCAGCATAAAAGGTAATTAGTGCAAAATCAATTTCTAGTTTAGATGTATGAAGAGAGGTTTTATAAACTGTTAATATTGGGAACTTATGCAACGACATTATATTGATTTACATTCAAATACCTCTGTAAAATATGAGGATGGGATGGGAATTATTGCTTTAAATGGCTCTTTCTGTTTCTAAGTGTTTTTGATGCCATGACAACCACACAACAAAAAAATAAAATCTCTGCGCCCTAGATTTATCAACCTGTAGAAGGGCAAACACATACCAAATTCCTTAATAATCCTTTAAAAAGAAAAGTATATAGCATCAGCCTGAGTACATTTAAGAAAGCTGAGCAGGCTGGGCGGTCTTGTTAATTCCTAAGGTATTCCTCAAAACATTCTCATATTATTGATTTCTATACAATTGGATTTGTAGACGGCATTGGAGCACCATAGAACTCTACTCTTTCATGCAACGGGGCATTGAAAAAGGTCAAACAGTTCTCCTTAATAACTCAAAGTTATAGAAGAGCTGTAGAAATAGTGAAGTAATGACAAAGATTATGAACTCTTGAGAGGTATTTTGGATCATATGAACAAGATTAAAGTTAAAAATAAGGTAGAAGGAGAGGATTTATTTCATTTTAACTATACTTTTTATATTCTACCCATTGTTTGTATATTTCAGAGACAAGTATAACCTTCTACACTAACTCTTCAAAAGGATTTTGAAGAGGCCAAACAGAAGTAAACAGTTTTATTACGGTACCATCCATAACATTTTCATAGAAACAGTGATTATAAAAAGGTATTTATTGTTCCAAACCATTAAGAACAAGTAGATTGCCCACAATATGCATGTGTCATGGTCTTGAGATAGTGGATCCTCTGGACCACCGCGATGGCATAATCCACGCCAGGGAGCGGAATCTAAGTAGGTCCCGGTTTTTACCAGAGACCGCCGCAAAGCGGGATGGACTTGCTGCAGCAGGAGTCTACCAGGTCGCTACCCCTGACGTGACTTGCTTGTGGTGGCAGCCGAGGTATAGCGTGGTACAAAATCGTCAGGCAGGCTCGTAGTCGGGGACAGGCAGGAGGTCAGGACAGGCGGCCATGGTTCGTGGTCGTGGACAGGCAGAAGGTCAGGGTAGGCGGCAAGATTCGTGGTCGAGGAACGGAAGAAAATGGTACGGTACACGGTGATGAGAACAAGGCTAGGAACGCTTTCTCTATAGGCTAAATGGCACTAAAGATCCGGCAGGGTTACCCAGGAAGAGGCCGGCTTAAATAGGAGCAGCGTCCGGTAATGGCCAATTACCAGTGCACTGTCCCTTTAAATTTCACACTGCCGGCGCGCGCGCCCTATGAGGCTGGGCCGAGCACGCCGCGGGACAGAGACGGACGGAGCAGGAGCGTGGCCGGGTAAGTGGACTTGGGCACTGGCAGGGGGCGAGCGGACCCCCGACCCTACGTTTTGGCTGGGCCCCCCCTCAGCAACGGGACACGGATGCGCCCTCGACCCGGGACGAGCTCCGTGACAGTACCCCCCCCCCCTTGGCCCCCCTCTCTTTCTGGAGTGGAGGAAGTTCTGGATGATGCTGCGGTCCAGAATGTTCTCCTCTGGCTCCCAAGACCTTTCCTCGGGCCCGAACCCCTTCCAGTCAACGAGAAAATATCGGTTTCCCTCTAGTCCTCCTCATACCCAAGATTTCCTTGACCACAAAGACATTAGAGGCATCAGCCACAGACGAAGGAGGGACTGCCTTCCGGGAGAAACGATTCAGGACCAGGGGTTTTAGTAGCGAGACATGAAAGGAGTTCGAGATGCGCATAGTGGGTGGGAGCCGGAGTTTATAGGCCACCGGGTTTATGCGCTTAAGGACCTCGAAAGGTCATAAAAAGCGGGGTCCCAGTTTGTAGGTTGGGATTTTGAGGCGGACATATTTGGCCGACAGCCACACCTTGTCACCCGGGGAGAAGACAGGAGGAGGGTCAGGGACCAGATGGTCCTCATGTCCTGGACCAGAGTGTCAGCAGCTGGAACTAGTGTTGAGCGATTTTTATCGACAAAGTTGAAATCGGCAAGGTTTTTATGGTGATCGAAATTTTCAGATCATGCGATAATTAAGGTTAAAATCTGTGCATCATCTATTAAGATCGCGCCATTTTCGCCGCTTCCTGTAATTTTGGCGGCCAGCAAATCAGATTACAGAATAGAGCAGGGTGAGATGTGTGTGCGACGTCATGACTGGGATGTGTATGGTTGCGATTGGCTGGAAAAATCACATGACCTCGTATTACATAGAGCAGCGTTTCCTGTTCAGCCTTAGTGTCTCTCAGCGTCTCATAGGATAGCACGTGCGCTCTGCCTGTGGCCAAACAGCTCAGCAAAATTAGTCTATTTCTGCACAGAGAAACCTCTACTATTAGCTGTGATCTTCCAATTTAGTTAGATTAGAGATTTGAAGATTTTATGTAGTTAGCTAGAGAATTTTAAAGCAGCATCTACCGCTGTAAAGTCACGGGGGAGAGGGGGGGGGGGGGGGGGGGGCGCGGGCGAACACAGACAAGCTCTATCTATAAAGACACTGGATAAAGTTCACAAGACTTAGTGTAGACATTGCACTGCAACATCCATTATTATTAACAGTTTGCTATTGAAATATTTCACTGGATATTTGGGCAGCCTGAACTTATATTGGATACACATTCATTTCTTGTAACTGCAGGTCTCTTTGTTAGGTGCAAACTCCACTATTATTTCAGTATAAATTTCAGGATAGGTGTCATTTTCAATTTTACCATTCCACCTGTGTTGCTATATTCCACCCTTGCAGTTTAAATTACAATCCAGCAATTTGTAGGTCCAGCCCACAGGTTGTGTTTGTTGCCAAAAAAAATACCGTGTATCATACGAAAACATAACAGATTACATGTTTTTTGGACTTTGCGCACCAGCTTTGTTCATTGACGCAGCATCCCGTAAATCTTAGAACAGCCAGCAATTCTATAGATCTCACCACAGGTGAATGGAAATGCTGCAAAAAATACCGTGTATTATACGAAAAACATAACAGATACGTGTTTTTTTTTGACTTTTGCGCACCCAGCTTTTTGTTCATGACGCAGCATCCATGTAAATCTTAAAACAGCAATTCTATAGTCACACAGGTGATGTTAAAAGGTGCAAAAATACCGTTGTATTATACCGAAAACATAAACATACGTAGTTTTTTGACTTTTGCGAACCCAGCTTGTTCATTGACACAGGCTTCCACGTAAATCTTAAAACAGCAATTCTATAGTCACCACAGGTGAATTGAGAGCTGCAAAAAATACCGGTATTAAACGAAAACATAACAGATACGTGTTTTTTGACTTTTGCGCACCCTGCTTTGTTCATTGACGCTGCATCACGTTAAATCTTAAGAACAGCAAATTCTATAGTCACCACAGGATGATTTGAAAAGGTGCAAAAAATACAGTGTATTATACGAAAACATATCATACGTTGTTTTTTGACTTTTGCGCCACCCAGCTTGTTCATTGACGCAGCTTCCTCGTAAATCTTTAAACTGCAATTCTATAGTACCACAGGTGAATTGAAAGCTGCCAAAAAAATACGTTTGTATTATACGAAAAAACATAAACAATACGTGTTTTTTGACTTTGCGCACCCCAGCTTTGTTCATTGACCGCAGCATCCACGTAAACTTAAAACAGCAATTCTATAGTCCCTCAGGTGGAATTGAAAGCTGCAACAAAAATAACGTGTATTTACGAAATACATATCCGATAGTGTTTTTGACTTTTTGCGCACCCCCTAGCTTTGTTCATGACGCAGCATCCACGTAAATCTTTAAAACAGCAATTTCTATAGTCACCATAGGTGATTTGAAAGGTGCAAAATATACCCGTGTATTATACGGAAAAACATAAAACATACGTTGTTTTTGACTTTTGCGCACCCAGCTTCGTTCATTTGACGCAGCTTCCACGGTAAATCTTAAACAGCAATTCTATAGTCATCCACAGGTGAATTGAAAGGCTGCAAAAAAAAATATGTGCTATTTTACGAAAACATAAACAGATACGTGTTTTTTGACTTTTGCCCAGGTCCAGGGTTGTTGGTTAGACACCTTGCAGTTAAATATTTGAATACAAGCAATTTTGTTTTGATTAGTAGAGGGATTTGAGAATAGCTGGATTTGCCGTCTTCTTATTAAGAGACTTTCCAAAACTATTCACATACCTTCTCAAATTTTTATCCTTTCTAGAAACATGGAGACGAAATGCTAGGTGGTAAGGCGAGAAAAGAGGGGGTTAGCACATGGTGTAGAGGTACGAGAGCAGGTGCTCCTTCCAGTGCAGGCGACAACGCATGGACTGCGGATCGTCAGTTGACAGAACGTCAGGCCTGTCATCGATGGGGTCAGGGCCTGTGAATCTAAGTAACGAACCTCTGTCGCCTATCTGTCCTCAGTGGTTAATGCACACCTGCATCTAGGCAGTATTTACCTCCTCGTCTCCTCCCGAGTCACGGCACAAATGTCGTCATCAGCATCATCAGCATCCGTCCAATATGAAGCAGCCCCAATGCAACTCGTTGTAACTCCAAGACTGTGGATAATCCATAGTCTGAGACCCTCTTTGATGACAAAATGCCGGTGGTTGGGGTCAGAAGCATGTTAAAAGATCAAGAGGCATGATTTAGTCTGCTCTGAACGCCAGTTACTGATGCCATCGGAGGAGGTGAAGAGGAAGGCCGGTCAATCGGCAAATAATCCCGGGAGGTCGGCAACGCCTTTGCAGTGCCCCTTGCTTGTAGCCCGCAGACTTCTTCTGCGCGGATGCATGAAAGGTCAGGACAAAACAAAGTCACCTGTGTTTGATGATGATGATTGATGATGAATTTCGGATCCATCATGGTCTTTCGAAATTTGCTGCGAGCGCTTTATCATGGACGAGGTGGAGACGATGGGGTAGTGTCAATACGGGTACACGCCACAAAAAGGGAGAGGGCGGTGTCGCAGAATCCGTGATATGATCTCCGCAGCTGGTAAGCGCAAACATCACGCTCCTCGCTTATCGGCCATCAAAAAAGGTCCAGGGAACCTCTCAAGCCTGGGCCTCTTTGAGCAAGCCTCTGATTCACCCAGAGATGTTCCTATGCCGTCTTTGCCCGTAAACGCATAAGTAGAGGCAATGATCTTAAGTGGTTAACACCAACCAAACATGTTTTAGTCACCATGCAGCGAAGCATGAGTTGTAAATGGAGGGAAACACTTTGCCAAAAAAGGCCAGGACCGACCGACACGAGCCTCCAACCAGGTCACACCTTGTCTCCGCCTCCTCCTCCTCCGCCACCACCAAGCGTTCCTAGTGCCCATGTCTCTCAGAGTCATGTTCAGGGATAGCCTCCGCTTCAGCCTCCACCGTCGCCCGGTACCACCAGCACCACCAGAGACCCATCCTACCCCTTCTCCTTCCGCCAGTTTGACGACCTGCACGCCGTACAGCGGCCAGTCTAGCAGCCAGCCTTCTGTCTTCCAGGTTTGGGGGCAGAAGAAACACTTTTACCCAAAAACCCTCCCCAAAACCAAAAGCCTGAAGTCGGCATTGCCAGGTTTTGGCCTTGGAAATGTTGCCTTTCCGTTTTGGGGGGACACAGATGGGTTCCGCCCGTCATGGCCTCGCTTGCCCCAATACCAGATGCCGAGCAGGCATTTCTTTGCCAGAAAAGCCGTCCTCCCTGGCCAGCCACCGTGTCATCTAAAATTTCAAGCGCGTTGTCTGCATCTGTGTCCGGAAAAGTCCATCTACCACCCACCATGGACTAGTAAGCACGGCCAAAGGCCGCTATATCTCTGTGGGAAACTCACTGGGTGAGCTGGGTTTGGGTGTCTTGGGGGTTTACGGGTGGCTCTCAGGGTCGGGCGCACGCTCTTCAAAACCGCAAAGGGGTGGTGAGGGTTCTTTCCCCCAAGGTCCTTGGTGGCATCACGTGCCCAGGAGAAAACCAGGCCGTGTTGAATTAATCTGCCCTTTGGGGACCGTCCACACAACAGGTCAGGAGCTGTGGACGGCTCTTGCAAGCAGGACCGAGCGCTGGTGGGTGGGCAAGAACCCTTTTGCCAGGCAAGGTGGTGTTTCGATAACGGGGCGAAATCTGCTGGCCGCCCTTAAGATCGGTAGGCTGGAGCACATCCCCTTTCCTGGCCTGTCATGAACCCTTTTCGTTCCAGAAATTTCTAAAGAGCTACCCGGGTCTGGACTGCCTGCTGAGAAGGCTCGAAAGGTCTAGTTCGCACTTCCGCCGTTCGCACCCTGCTTCGTCCCGCTGGCTGCGTTGCAGCGTCAGCTCGGCTCCCCGTCAACCGTCTCATTGTTGACGTGGGCAACACGCTGGAATTCCACCCTCCACATTTCTCCAGCGATTGTGGCAGCAGCGGGAATGCCATTAGCAAGTACGAAGTGACACATGGCCCGACAAGCAGCGGTCGGGAATGGGGTGTTGAACCCCGGAGTGGAGGGAGGTGAAAGAGTC
>JAODAL010051292.1:0-26773 GCA_025379985.1 Phyllomedusa bahiana
TTTACCTAACTATATAAAATTTCCCAAATCTCTAAATTAACTAAATTGTAAGGTCAAGCTAATGTAGAGGTTTTCGTCAAAAAATATAATAATTTCGCTGAGATTTTTGGGACAAAGCAGAGCGCACGCCCTTCTGCTCTGAGACACTGAGAGCACTGAGGTAACAGGAAACGCTGTTCTATGTAAACGAGGTCATGTGATTTTTAGCCAATCCAACCCATACACTTCCCCAGTCATACTCGCAAACCACTCTCCCCCCTGCTTATTCTTTAATTTTGTTTTTCTGGCCGCCAAAATTTAGGAAAAGCCCCAAAAAAGGGCGATCTTAATAATGCACAGATTTTAACCTAAATTATCCCTTGATCTAAAAAACCCGATCCCCATTAAAACTTTTCCGATTTCAACTTTTCGTAATAATTCGTAAATACTTGAAAAAATTAAAATTTTCAGCAAAAAATTGCAGATTATTAAAAAAATTTATTTTTTTTTATTTTCAGACCCGAACGCAAAAAAAAATTTGTGAAACCCCCTGGGGGGTCGTTTATACTCCACACCTTGGATATATTCCCCGTGAGGGGTGTATTTTCCAAATTGGGGGTTTTTTTGGGGGGTATTTTTTAATTTTGGAACCTTTAGGGTGTCCCAAACCTGAAAGGGCCCCCCTAAAAAAAAATTGAATGAAAATGAGGGCCCCAGAGTCCAGAGGTGCTCCTTTTTATTTTTTTGGGCTTGTGGTTGGCCCAAAAATAATGCACTAGGGCCACATTTTTGTACTCTAAAAAAGGGAGAATCGGGGGATCAATATTAATTTGCATTTCCCTGTACATTTACCCCTATTCTTGTCAATAATGTTTAAAAAATTTAAAATCGAAAAAAAAATGAAATTTTTGAAATTTCACTTCCCCCCTTTGCTTTAATTCCCCTGAACACCTAAATTAATGGGTTTTGAATCTTTGGGGGGAATTTCTTAGATGAGGTCATTTATGGGGGTATCTAAATCAGGGCAATAAAAATCACGTTGAACTGGGCTGGTCCTAAAAAAATTATTTGCAAAAATTTTTTTGAAAAATTTTAAAAAATTTCTACTAAATTTATAAGCCCCAATGTCGTAAAAAAAAAAAAAAAACATTTTAAAAAATGTGCCAAACTCAGCAGACATATGGTTAAAGAAAAGAAAAAAGATGTCCGTTACAGTCCAACGTTGCAAATATAAAAAATGTTTTACTTTATTCTTAAAAAAAAATTTTAAAAAATGAATTAAAAGTCCAAAAAAGAAAAGTCCAAAATTACCCAAGGATGGGACACTGTCATGGACTGGTGGATCGAGAGAAAAGGACGTACCGTTTGGAAGCTGCTTCCTTAACGAAATAGTGCATGAATGAAGGGTCGTGTTTAAATTTTTGGGCATCAATCACATAACCACGCCCCCCAAAATCGTTAGATGATAAAATACTCATAAGACACATAAAAAAAGTACAAATAACCAACATTGTTTTACAAAAAAACACTATTGTCAAAATTAATAATGAGAAAAAAGTATAATACTAAATTTATAATAATAAAAAAATCTTGCCTATGTTTGGGCCGGTTGGATTTCTGTATTTAATTAAAAATCCATGTGATTCCCTGCTTTTGGATTTTTGTTCAAACTGCCCCTTTGGGGATGGGGTCACTTTCTCGTTGCCCATAAAGGAAAATGCCCAAACATCCCCTCAAGGATCTCGGCAAAGTGTTTTTTAGACCCTGGATTACCTATTGTATGGCTATCCCCTTGTGAGTCTGAAAAGAGTTATCCCCGGTTTTCAAAGGAAAAGTGGTGCAACCCACATATTAACTTTAATACATTGCAATTTACCAAATAAAACAATTGCTGTTACAATTAATACATTTCGTGATGGTATACTTTTTACCTGTCGCCCGGGAAAAAACTATTGAATTGGAACAAAAACCCCTGTTTGCATCTGTTAGCAAAATTTAAAAAAAAAAACCCCCTGGAACTTCCCTGTTTTTCTGGTTCCCATGTGTGGAAAAATAAACAAAATTGGTGACAACATGGAACCTAAAGTAGGGGGTTTCTTTAAATTAACGTACCCCTTATCTAAGGTTCCGTAGGTCCCCCCGCAAATCTCAAAATTGGCAGATGTTTTTTTTAATTTTAAAAATTTTATTAAATTGAGGAAATATATGTTGTACAAAAAGTAACACTATACCTGCCTTTTGTTACTATCAAAAAATTTTTCCATTTTTAAAGTTTTTCCCTATCCCCCCACCTTAATCTTAGTCTTTCTTCTCCCAAATCATCAGCTTTATAAACCTCTCTGGGTTAGTCATTTCCTGCTTCCAAAATGCATTTCCTATATTTATTTTTCCTCAGAGCATTGGCTCAATCAACAAAAAGACTCTCGGTTACATATAAAGATCAGAACATTTTAGCTGCCCCCGACTAACGTGGTCCAAATCGGGCAGTCCTACCTTTTTACCCCTTCAATGAGCCAAACGGCCTCTCATGGGTACCGCCCCCCATTATTAGAGAGAAAAAATAAAAAAAAACCAACCTGCAAAGTGCCCTTCTTATGCAGCCTGTGAGAGTGGGCGGGGACAGAAAACCCAAAATGGAAGCACCCCTTCCTTTCCATATAGGTTAAAATCATGTACACCAAGTTATAACGTATGTTTCTGCACACAAAAACATTTCTGAAAAAACGTATGCAAACCTTTGGGGGCCACTGGCAGGGCTGCGGCACACATGTAATTATACATGTACACACACAGACCGCCACCAGCGGGACATTTCTGCAAAAAGGGCAATACACTACGTCGAAATCCCTGCCAGTGGCACCCAGGTTTGCATACGTTTTTTTCAGAAATGTTTTTGTGTGCAGAAACATACGTTACACTTGGTGTACATTGATTTTAACCTATATGGAAAGGAAGGGTGGCTTCATTTTGGGTTTCTGTCCCCGCCCACTCTCACAGGCTGTCATAAGAAGGGCAGCTTTGCAGGTTGGGTGTTTTTTATTTTTTCTCTCTGAATAATGGAGGTCGGTGCCCCAGTGAGAGGCCTGATTGGCTCGATTGAGAGGTAAAGATGGGGATAGGACTGCCCGATTTGAGACCACGTTGATGTCGTGGGCTGCTTAAACATGTACTGATCATGTTTATGTGAACCGAGAGTCTCAAAGTTTTTTCATGTATGATAGATAGCATAAATGCTTCTTTAGGGTTTTCGACGTAGTGTATTGCCCTTTTTGCAGAAATGTGCCGCTGGTGGCGGTCTGTGTGTGTACATGTATAATTACATGTGTGCCGCAGCCCTGCCAGTGGCACCCAGGTTTGCATACGTTTTTTCAGAAATGTTTTTGTGTGCAGAAACATACGTTAACTTGGTGTACATTGATTTTAACCTATATGGAAAGGAAGGGGTGCTTCCATTTTGGGTTTCTGTCCCCGCCCACTCTCACAGGCTGTCATAAGAAGGGCAGCTTTGCAGGTTGGGTGTTTTTTATTTTTTCTCTCTGAATAATGGAGGTCGGGGGACCCAGTGAGAGGCCTGATTGGCTCGATTGAGAGGTAAAGATAGGATAGGACTCCCCGATTTGAGACCACGTTGAAGTCCGTGGGCAGCTTAAACATGTTCTGATCATGATATGTGAACCGAGAGTCTCAAAGTTTTTTCATGTATGATAGATAGCATAAATGCTTCTTTAGGGATTTCGACGTAGTGTATCAATCTAACAATCTCTCCATATGGTATATTACTGACTACATGGCTTGGATGGCATGAATTGGCTGAAAGAATTGTATTACCAGCCAGTTCTTTCCTATATGCTGAGACCTTCACTGTATAACCGACTACCCCCGTAAGATTAGTGTCCAAGAAATTAATTGAATTCTTTTCATGGGTAAAAGTGAAACGCAAATTACAAGAGTTGTGATTGATGTACTCCACAAACTGTAGGGCCGTGTCCCCCCCCCCCCCAGACCAGTAGCAGGTCGTCTATATAACGACCATACCACCTGATCTAGGGGAGGAAAGGGTTCTCAGAAGAAAAAAGAAAATCCTCTTCCCACACGGCCATGACGATATTGGCCAAAGAGGGGGAAAATCTGGCTCCCATAAGAGCACCCCTTCTCTGTAAATAAATCACACCGTCAAATGAAAATATGGTAGATGCTAGTTATAAACTATTTTGAGTGGAATAACTATCTGTCTTACATGCAGAAATTTTTGATGATTGAAATTGGTAAATTTTTCACATTTTTCATGATAATTTGATATTTTTCACAAATAAACAATAATTTTTTGGACCAAAATTTCTTACTATCTTAACGCACAATGTGTCATGAGAAAACAATCTCTGAATCACATGAATAGGTTAAAGTGTCAAAAAGTTATTCTCACATAAAGTGACACATGACAGATTTAAAAAATGGGGCTCTGTCAGAGAGGCCAAAACTGGCTCCGGCGGTAAGGGGTTAACAATCATGAGTGTGGTAGAAGGGTCCCAGATAGAGGTAATCGGCATAGGCAAGTCCTGCGGTGGTGGTTCCTCACTAGGGCGAGGGACAGAGCGTCTGGTGGTGAAGTGCTGCCTGTCATGAAATGAGCTGTGTTCATCATAAAAGTTGTCAGATTCAACTGGGGGAATTAAAAGTATCGAGTCTTGAAATGCATAATCAGAAGCTTCTCTTTTAGGTGTCACCGTAGGGGTAGAGCCTCCGAAAGCAATAGGCAACTTAGAATCCTCTGCAGTATCCTCGGCAGTGCCCAATGTGAGAATAGGGGCGACAGATGAGGAAGGTATATAAAAGATTCCCGATGTAGTGAGCAAAGGGAAGAGAGGTTGTGGGACAGCGGGTGCACCAGCAAGGATTGCATGAGCGGGTGCAGCTGCATCATTGTGAATAATTGTGGAAGAAATATTGGGTGTTTCAAGATGGCCACAGGTAGGCCCTGACCCGGAACTGCTAGGGTCAGGGGGCGGATGGGGATGAGCAACATGGTCATCGGAAGTAGGAAGTTCGGGTGTAGCAACATGGCTGACAACAGGAAGTGGAGAATTGACTGTACCAATATGGCCGCCTGTTGAGGAAGGGGCAGGGCTTAGTTTAGTATCTCCGGCAGGAGAGGGAGTGTGAGCCACACCAAAATGGCTGCCGGAGGAAGTGGGGGGGGCTCCGGCATTTGGTCAGTTGGGGAAATGCAGGGTGGGATTGGGGTGGGGCGTCCCATTCCACAGCTAACACAATATTCTGCAGAAATGGGATTCTGCTGACCACAATGTGGGCAGGTCCAACACTGGGGATCGTAGGGAGGTGGTTCGGGCATAAGAGCATACATGTAATGAGTTAAATTCCCTTTCTTATCATTGCATTCAAGCTCAAAATAATTGTCCTTAGCAATGGCGACCGTTGTTCTGTGCCACGCTAAGGCTGCTTGGTATAATTTTTTATCATCAAGTACCCCTTTACAATCCTTCAAAGCTCGCTCCCATAGGTGGACTTGTAATCTCCCACTTGGGGGCAAATTACAAATCTTCATTAATTTAGCATAATCAGCACTATGTTTCTTCCCCTCACGTCTCATTACCAGCTGAGAAAGTGTAAAACTGAAATAAACCACAAAGTACATAGATACCTTCAGGCTGGATAGACAATTAAAATATAACTTTTAATGTATACTGATAAAAGGTAAATATAGAAACCTAACGAAATCCCTATCAACCCGGTCCAGCATGCTACATCGGTATCAAGGTTCTTCTTTATCTTGGGAAGTACTCTGTTTGTTGCGTCCATGATAATCTTTCTAAAGGGACGTGAGTTTGTGGATATATTTTTATCTGGTACTTGATTATATATTAATACACTGGTCTTTTGCATGCTGGTATTATACCTTGATGTACCCTATATATCTTTTGACACATGTTGCACAGCACTTGTGATATTTTGGTGCTGTCTGTTCCCTGATGAACCCACTTTACCTGTGGGGGAAATGCGTCGGGACAGGGAACCATTGATTTATTGTTTGTGTCTCTTGTCTTGGTGACGGTTTTTTGGTAATTGGCAATTTTTTGCACCTTGGTATATATGTTTTAGTGGCTTCTAATTACCTTTTAGGCGTTAGTTAGTTTAGGGATTATGTAGGGTTTCTAGATTGGTTCCAGTGTGGGGTCGCCCTTTTTCAGGGCGGGTTCCCCACTTATTAGCAGTATAGGTAGGGCACAATAGGGATTTCGTTAGGTTTCTATATTTACCTTTTATCAGTATACATTAAAAGTTATATTTTAAATGTCTATCCAGCCTGAAGGTATCTATGTACTTTGTGGTTTATTTCTGATTATTTACGATACCGGGCAATATGTATTTAGAGGTTTTCTCCACCCAGTTATAATTAGGAGTATGGTAGTTTGAAGGTGTAAAACTGGAATCAACTTTGTTCTTTGAACTAAACATTGCCTTAAAAGCTGCCATCATGAGATCGGTACCAAACCCAAAAAATATGTGCACCGCGGTGAGTGTTCCCTATTCCGCGCTGATAATAAATAGTGCACGGCTGAACCAGACAGATATCTGTTCTCACACACTGGCAGGCACGGCTTAAAAGGCAACCTGTGTCTCGAAAATGCAGAATGTTTAAAATTGGTAATGCGTATGTAAAAAGAGGACGTATACACACAGGCTTCAATGTGCGTCCGCTGATGGCGGAAAAAAATGGGAAGCACAGATATGATGGGAGATATCAGCAGCTACCTGATCTAGCCCTAATGCTTAAGGAAACTGGCGTGGAAGTGCTAATCACTTGAAGGTACCTAACACTCTCCCTATCTAATATTATGCAGATCAACTGGACTAACAGCATTAGGTCTTTGCACTTGTGGTTAAACCAGCTAACCAGAGCCCAGTCCCAGATCCTCTACAGCAGTCTCAACAGCAGTCACTACAGCAGACCCTAAGCAGTCTCTGTAGCAGACCCTAAGCAGACCCTAAGCAGTCTCTGTGACCCGGTCCCTGAATCTCTTGAGCAGTCTCTGCAGTAGACCCTAAGCAGTTCAGGAGACCGACCTCCTCAGGTAGGTTTTTTTTATCTTTTAACTTATTTAGTCTTTTCACTAACTACAAACCCCCCACCAACTGACCTGAAAACCAGTTTCCATCTACCCGGAAATAAAAATAAAAAGAAGTCCTATCCATCACCACGGGCAAATCATCGGTATATCACAGCATCAGTCGTGTGTTAGAGCTGGATATGAAGGATTTTTCACTTAAGACAAATGAGCTGACAGTCTGCGGTTTAATCCTGTGTAAAAGAGGAACTAGTGTTGGAATGGGTACTGCATATTTAAAAAGAGGAAGTATAGACACAGACTGTACTGGCTTTTGCAACATTTAGACTCCCTGATATCAGAGACAATAGCTGCACTATCTATTAAGAGCAGCCACATCAAGCAACCAGAGATAGCAATGACGTGAGGCCAATAGAGTAAAAAACAGAGGAGCCACCTGGGCCTAAGCAGGTGTTCCCAAATGGGGCGTCAACCACAGCCAAACAAATATAAGCAGTCTGAAACGGAATAAGACACTGATTTCTAAAAGAAAAACAGCGTACTTACCCGTATTTTGTGCTGATCAGTCACGAGTCAGGCTGCCCAAATTGGTCTGGCCATCTGACTCGGCTTAATTTCACGAGTCACGAGCACCATATGTTAAGTACAAATCTATCCTTTTATCTATACTCTTGCTATTGTTATCTCTTCCAAATTAAAATATATGTTTTGCTGTAAACAGCTGGAGCTTCAAGGAATTACACTCCACACACGGGTTGTCTGGAATATAGTTCTGATTTAATATAAGGAAGTAAAGACTTTTATAGTATGTGATACGTATACATTGTCATAAATATGTGTTGTTTGATCATTGGTTAATTAGCTTTTTGGGGAAGCAAGTTTATAAGGAAATCAAATATAAATTCTTATATGGTGATATACATCAACCCTTCATTTCTGCATGCGTTGCATAATATTGCACAGTCTCAGCAAAACACAATTCCTTAAAAGGATTTGTTGATTCCAGTCACATGCATCTGACTTGGGTGTTGTTCGAAATGTAGTCTGCGCCATCTTGTCTGCTTTGCTACATAAGCTAATATTTGTGAGTCATTATAAGTCCATACGTTATTTCAGCATCTTCCAGAACAAGTCTATCCTGGAGGTAGTTTCCATGCAAAAGCTTTGCATTCCAAGCATATAATATCTGATTAATCTGGTCAAGGGTAATAGAGAATTGTTATGCACACAATGTATAATCAGTTTTTCAAGATATAATCAATGGTTATAAACAGCAAGAACAGAGTTTAATGTTTTCAATCAATCATGCACCTGACATTGGTAAACCAGTGGAGTTTATGTACAAATGGAGATCACCAGGGAATGCTGCAGGAGCTGACCTTTTACCTCTGAGGAACTCAAAGAACGTCTCATGCACTGAACTTCTGTTTCTATAGAACTCCTCTTTAGTGGTAATCTCACCAGTGTCAGAAAGAGACAATATGTGATTTCCTTTTGCTTCCTGGTTGTCTGCTCTAGAATGGCCTATTACCTTGATGACTGCAACTTATTTAGGCAGGTAG
Source organism: Phyllomedusa bahiana (assembly GCA_025379985.1). Classification (NCBI taxonomy): domain Eukaryota; kingdom Metazoa; phylum Chordata; class Amphibia; order Anura; family Hylidae; genus Phyllomedusa; species Phyllomedusa bahiana. The sequence continues at coordinate 8,627 of JAODAL010051292.1, forward strand.
TATCAATGCTTGCACTTGTTTTCCATTTTTATTAGATTGTTCATTTGCTGTAAGAAAAGATCTTGCTTTCCATATTAGATGTGCAATACCAAAGGCATAGCGAGAATCTGTGTGTATATTGGCAGTTCGTTCTTCAGCACAGCATGCTTGCAGGCCTCTTCCAATGCTTTTACTTCAGCGTCTTGGGCAGACTTATGCGGAGGCAAGTATTCAGCTTTCACAGTTTCTGATAAAGTGACTACTGCATATCCTGTGTAAAACCTTCCATCCAGTTTATACCATGAACCATTCACAAAGAACTCAAAATCAGGGTTTTCTAATGGTTGATCTGTAACGTGCGCAAAATCTGTTACCTCATCCTGTATTAACTGAATACAGTCATACTGCTCATCTCCTGGGAATGGGAGATAATCATAAAAGGGACATTCCACAACATCTCCCCACTTCAATTCCAAAGGCAAAAAAAGTGGTGGGATTCAAGGTGGTAGAACACTGAATTTTAACATTATCTGACATCAGTAGGGCACTTTGTAACCTTAAATGTCTAGCAGTGGATAGGTGATGTGGTTGAACCTGTGTCAGCATTACATAAAAGTCATAAGGCGCATACACCATCACTGGGTAGTTTAAGACAATGTCTGCAGTTTTGTTAAGCATGGCCTGTACAGCAATGACAGCACTTAGATGGACCCCCTCTTGCAATTGGATCTAGTAATTTGGCTGAGTAATAAGCAGCTGGGCATTGTTGACCTGCTCCTGATTGTGTCAATACAGATGTGACATGACCTACTGTCTCTGTACAGTACAGTTTGAAGGGTTTTGTGTAGACCAGTATACCTAGGGTAAGATATGACAAAATTAATTTCAGCATATAAAATGAGTCAATAGCTTCATCGGTAAGTAAGAAGCGGTGGTTTTCGAACAATCATACAAGGGCTGCTTCAAAATTGAAGCATTTTGAACCCATGACCTACAATAGGACTTCAATCCCAAAAAATTTGAACCCATGGCCTACAATAGGATACCAATCCCAAAAATGTTCTGAGGGAAGTAATTAAGTTTGGAGTTCCAACGTTTTCATGGCTTTTTTTCCTTTCAGTAGTGAGATATCTTACTCCTTGTGAGATGCAATGACCTAAAACACCACTGTTGTGTAACATAACTGCAGTTTGTTCTTTGAAACCTTACAGGCCTTTTCATGTAGGAAAGTTAGTAAAGGAACTGATGCCACTTTGCACATATCTAATGATGGAGTACAGATCAATAAATCTTAAATTTGCTTGAGGACTACTGTTTCTGGGGATGGTAGTGGCCATTCCGCTAAAACGGGCTGTCGCTGCTGTGAACCTAATAGGTGAGATCGCTGCACCTTGGTGTTGCACAACCCATGTATACTGATTTGAATTGTGGGTAAAAACAAATAGGTACCAGGAATCTTTATGAAATAGGACTGACCAGAAGCCATTTGCAAGGTCAATAACTGTAAAATGACTTATATTGCTTTGAATTTGGGCTAACAAGGTGTGTGGATTTGGTACAATTGCTGTATTTAAGACTGTCACTGCATTCACTCACTGGAGGTCATGAACCATCCGGTATTTTGGAGGTTGCCACTTATGTACCTGTATCTTCACAGGATATAATGGCTTATTACATGGAGACACAGTTTCAATAATATCTCTTTTTGTTAAGAGTTCCTGGATATCTTGAGAAATTGCATCCATTTGAGCGATCAAAAGAGGGTATTGTGTTTTTCTTCTTAAAGGGCATCCCTCTTTTAATTCTACCTTAGCAGGTGGGACATTTAACCTTCCTATGTTAATGGTGCTCACTGACCACACTACTTGTGTAACAGATTGAAGTAAACTTTCAGTCTGGTCAGGGGTTAAAAAGTACATTTTTGAAGTTTGTACCTCTGTGGGAGTGGAGGTGGGGGCCACACCACTGGGGGACTGTCAGTTAAGAAATATGTCTGCCCTTTTGGTAGAAGTAACACTCACTCTTGAGACGCCCACCAAGTGAGTTTTCAAAATTCCCTTGTCAAGGTCTGAAATATAACAGCAATATACAACAATATAAATTTATTTACACTACCACACAGTCAGCTCTTCACAAATACTTTTCATCACAAGAGGCTTCATCACCTGCTTCTAAACAATCACTGGAGTTCACCAATTCACCACAATAAGTCTCTCTTCACCTTCTCTGGAACAATCAATGGACATTTCACCAATTCATCACAAGAGGTCAATCTTCACAACATGTAGGAAAGTGTGAATCAAAATCACTAACTTTTCACATAATCTCCAAAAAATTGGGAATCTCGCAAGAGAAAAAAGAGTGATTTTGATCACTTATTTACTATTTTGCAATAGTAAAACTTAAACTTATCAGTTCTCTTTTTAAAAAAAAAACGTAATTTTTATTATTTTAAACTCTTAACCTTTATACACATTTTTAAAACCTGATCTCACCCTCTTTTTTTTTTTAACCCTTTTGTTTGAAAGGGGGAAAAAAATCCCTTTTATCAAAAGTCTGGGGGAACCACCTATTAACGGAGGCCTTATTCTATAGCAAAGTACTAGTTTCAGTAAGGGATCCCAAGCCAACTATTTGGGGCAGTCGTCGAATTCATAGACACAGAACAAAAAAGGGCCCCCTTGTGACACCGTCTGCAGCAGGTGACATTGAGCAGGGTGAGAACAAAATTTTAAAAAACGTCATCCTGACCCCGCCGAATGTTTCGCCAGTCCCCGGGCTTTATAAAGGCTTAGGGGTCATCCTGTGGCTGAGCTCATTTCCTTTTATTCATGTTGGAAAACCCCCCATTCAGGTGCCCCCAATTAGCCATCAGGAATCCACATAAACCCCACTCCCCTTCCGCCGGCACACTCAAACTTTCCCGCTAAAAGGCTGGTGGCAGTTTAGCGGGAATGTTTAGTGTGCGCGGGGCGGAAAGGGGGGAGTGGGCTTTATGTGGATTCTCTGATGGCTAATTGGTGGCCCCTGAATGGGGTTTTTCCCAAACATGATATAAAAAGTGAGCTCAGACCACATGTATCGGACCTCAAAACCCTTTTGATAAAGCCCATTAGCTGGCGAAACATGTCGGCGAGGTGGCATGCGTTTTAAATTGTGATCTCTCACCTTGTCTACAAGTGTCACCTCTGCGCGGTGCACAAGGGGGCCTTATTTGTTCTTTTCTTGAGATTAGGGAGGGACGCCCAAGTAGTTGGTTTGGGACCCCTTTACTAAAACAGTACTTTGTATGATATAAGGTTTCCCCTGTTAATAGGTGGGGTTCCCCCAGACTTTATGATAGAAAGGGAGTTATTCCCCTTTTAGAAGCAAAAAGGGTTAAAAGATGAGGATAAGATTAGGTTTTTAAATAGTGTGTATAGAGGTTAAGCGTTAGATATAAAAAAAGTTACGTTTTATGTTTTAAAAGATAGAGAACTGTAGATTTTTAATTTGCCTATGGCAAAAAAGTAATATAGTGATCAAAAATACTAACCCGGAAAATTTGGTTTTCTCTACCACCTGGAACTATCTATTCAATTCAGTTCAATTCAGTTGTTCACCACATATCACATAGCAACATACCAGTACAAGGAAACAATATTTTAGGTTCTTGTTTAAAAAAAAAAACTGCTGCTTAATGAACCTTAGTCACAGGGAAACACTGAAATGGGGGCAACCAGACAGACTAGGGGGAAACCAAGATAATTGTAAGATTTAATATCTTAACTCTGTTTGCTTTAGTTGGTCAGTTCATCCCAGATCTGTGGATTCCCAGGTGTTCAAATAACCCTGCCTTTGGAGAGGGCCCAAGTCAATGGGTGCCAATTTAAAGCAAGGTTTTCCCAAAGGCCCCCAAACTTTTGTGCAGTAACCAAATTAAAATCCAGAAATGTATATACATATAATTTCTTGAAAGAATAAAGAGACATATTCAAAATGTTGGTGCAGTGTGTCTTGTTTATTAAAAGTTTTGCATGAGGTTTTATAAATTTTTTTTTAAGGGATATAGCAAAAAACAGATGGGCACAAAATTTTAATTATGGTGCTGACAGGCCAGTTCAAAATAGCTTTCAGGCAGTGTAGAATGCGCCAAAATGTGTGAAGATGTTCTTCTGCAGGTCAAACATACAGGCGCAGTGTAGAGCCAATACCACAAGTCTGGCTCAGGCAGCACCTTTACCATGGTCTGGCTGTTCTTCTGCAGGTCAAACATACAGGCGCAGTGTAGAGCCAATACCACAAGTCTGGCTCAGGCTGCACCTTTACCCTGGTCTGGCTGTTCTTCTGCAGGTCATACATACAGGTGCAGTGTAGAGCCAATACCACAAGTCTGACTCAGACACCACCTTTACCCTGGTCTGGCTGTTCTTCTGCGGATTATACATACAGAGCAGTGTAGAGTCAATACCACAAGTCTGGCTCAGGCAGCACCTTTACCCTGGTCTGGCTGTTCTTATGCAGGTCATACATACAGGTGCAGTGTAGAGCCAATACCACAAGTCTGGCTCAGGCATCACCTTTACCCTGGTCTGGCTGTTCTTCTGCGGGTTATACATAAAGAGCAGTGTAGAGTCAATACCACAAGTCTGGCTCAGGCACCATCTTTACCCTGGTCTGGCTGTTCTTCTGCAGGTCATACATACAGGAGCAGTGTAGAGCCAATAACACAATTCTGGCTCAGCCAGGACATTTCCACTGGTCTAGCTGCTCTTCTTCAGGTCATACATGCAGGGCAGTGTAAAACCAATACCACAAGTCTGGCTCAGGCACCACCTTTACCTTGGTCTGGCTGTTCTTCTGCAGGTCATACATACAGGGCAGTGTAGAGCCAATACCACAAGTCTGGCTCAGGCACCACCTTTACCCTGGTCTGGCTGTTCTTCTGCAGGTCATACATACAGGGCAGTGTAGCGGCAATACGACAAGTCTGGCTCAGGCACCACCTTTACCCTGGTCTGGCTGTTCTAACTGTTCTGCGCCTAGGTTTGGCATCAAGGAATCATAAATGTGTTTAATCCTATGAATGTGGTGTGATGCCCCTAATCTTTGGCACATTAAAAATGATCTTTGATGCATTACAAAGGGACTTATCGCGCCAAAGTTTGGAGTGAACCTGTTCATACATTCTTTTTGGCTCAAAGTACACTGGAAAAATGGTGCAGTCCCGTTAATACATGTCACCCTATACCCTTATTGGACAAACAATATTTAATCAACTCCCCTTATTATTCATTATTATAGCAACCCCCTCATTAATAATCACATTTTGATTGATTGATTGAGTTGTTAGTTACAATATGCTCTTAATTATTCTAAAAGTTTTTGTCATTATGCATGTCTATATTCTACTGTGCATGGCATAAATGTTATCTGTGACTTGCTCTACATTTTCTGACCAAGCTTTGCATTCAATGCACAGCCTTGCTGCAGCGATTGTAACTAAAAACAAGATGCATCATTTACATTCTCAGAGTCAGAAAGTCTGAATTTAAGGTAAACAGCGTATAGCAAGAAAAAATTAGCAGAGTGGGGGGAGGTGGTAGGGAACAGAAAATGAGCTGTAGTTTCAACTTGAAGGAAAAAACTGTATTCAAGATGAATGTATTGCTTGTTGGCCATCTTGCATGCTTATTTAAACTGCAAACTTTTATTACCAATTTGTTCTATAGAGACTATGATTTTAAGATTTTAATATCCATAACAACCCCTTAATGCTGAGGTCTATTTTTTTCAAGTTTGTTTTTCCCTTCCAGTCTTCCCAGAGCCATAATTTAAACTTTTTTTCATCAACATAGACATATGAGGGCTTTAACTTTGTGGTACAAAATTTACTTTCTAGTGGTTTCCTTCACCGTGCATTAGAATATACTGGGAAAACTCAAAAAGTTCTAAGTGAAAAAATGCGAAGAAAAAAAAAAACTTGCGCCATATTTGCGGGAGTTTTGTTTTTACAGAGTTCAATCTTTGGTATAAATGATGTGCTATCTGTATTCTACAGGTTGTTACAAATCCAGCAATACCAAATATGTACGGTTTTCATTATGTTTTGGTACCGTGAAAAACATCCAAACTTTTTCTATTTTACAAAAACATTTCCCACAACACCATTTTCTGTGACCAATAACTTTATGCACTTCTACCTATGGACTTGATTGAGGCTGCATTTTTTGCGGGCTGAAGTGCACTTTTTACTGGCACCAGTTTGGAATACATGCAACTTTTTAGATCACTTTTATTCCAATTTAGAGGGTGAAATGACCAAAAAAACACAACTTTGGCGTTTGAAATTCTTTTTTCATCTATGATGTCCAGCCTATGGGATGATGTTATATTTTAATAAATTGGACATCTTTGGATGCGGAGATGGAATAGAGCCGACATCACTCTGAACTGTTACCGGTAGGTATCAGCTGCAATTAGCAGCCAGCATCTGTCGCCTATGTAACGGGATTGCGGCAAATAAAATTTCAAAAAAGCAATGGTCATCTCCTTGCTGTTCTGATGTCCACCAAACCCCCATTCTCCACTGCCTTTTAATAAACAGGAAAGGCCTACACAATCAGTGACTCCAGTGGTGACCCATTTCAGTCAGTGATTGGGTGAGGGGACATCTGTTATAAGATTAGACCAGGAAGCAGAAATCAGTGGGGCCCATTGACTATCAAAGGGGATCTGGTTTGTGAGTAGTTGCTACTGTTTTTTCATTCAGTCATACTCTTCTAAAAAACAAATATATGTATTCCAACAAAAAACTCCTTTAACATAGTTCAGTAATATAACTACAACTAGCAAAGTTTAACTGGTAACAAACCATTCCAGCAATAATTACTTCCTATAAGGGCATTAACCCCTTAAGGACCCAGCCAGTTTTGGCCTTCCTGATCCAGCCCTATTTTTGAAATCTGGCATGAGTCACTTTATGTGAGAATAACTTTTTGACACTTTTACCTATCCATGTGATTCTGAGATTTTCTCGTGACACATTGTGCTTTAAGTTAGTAAGAAAATTTTATTCATACAATCCTTGTTTTTTTGTGAAAAATATCAAAATTTCATGAAAATTTTGAAAAATCGGTGATTTTGAAAGTTCCAAAATTTCTGCGTACAAGACAGATAATTATTCACCACAAAATAGTTTATAACTAGCATCTACCATATTTCCACTATAGGTTGGCATCATTTTTTAAATGTCCTTTTTTTTTACATTAGAGGGCTTAGAAATTTAGTAGTAATTTCTCACATTTTCAAGAAAATTTGCAATATACATTTTTTTAGGGACCAGTCCAGTTCTGACATGGCTTTGAGGGGCCTGTATGTTAGATACCCCCATAAATGACACCTTTTAAGAAACTAGACCCCTTAAAGTATTTACAACAGTGTTTAGGAAGTTTGTTAACCCTTTAGGTATTTCACAGAAATTAAAGCAAAGTGGAGGTGAAATTTCAAAATTTCACTATTTTTGCAAATTTTCAATATTTATCCATTATTCACTGGAATACGGTAAATGTGACTAGGTAAATGCAATTTAATATCATTTCCCCCAGGTCTGCAGTTTTTAGAAATATCCTATATGTGGCCCTAGTGCATTAATTGGCTCACCCATAAGTCCCAGAATAGGAGGAGCACCTACTGGACTCTGGGGTCTCATTTTTAATGCAATTTTATATAGGCGCCATTTCAGGTTTGAAGAGGCCCTAAGGTGCTAAAACTTAATAAACACCCCTAAAAAGACCCCATATTGGAAACTACACCCCTTAAGGAATATATACAGGTGTGTAGTGAGTATATCGACGCCACAGGTGATTCACAAATTTTTTTTTAACATTAGGCTGTGAAAATTAAAAAACATTTTTTTTCCAATAATCTGGAATTTTAGCTTAAAATGTTTCAGATTTACAAGGAATCCTGGAAAAAAGAACCCCAAAACTTTGTTAAGCAATTTCTTCCAAGTTCGTCAATACCCTACATGTGGGTGTAAACTGCTGTTTGGGAGCTTGGCAGGGCGTACAAGGGAGGGACAGCTATTTGGCTTTTGGAACGCAGATTTTGGTGGGGCCATGTCGCATTTGCAAAGCCCCCAAAGTACCAGAACAGGTGAAACCTTCCAGACGTCGCCCCATTTTAGATTCAACACCCCTCAGGGATCTCATCTAGGGGTGTATTTTGCATTTTGGGCGCACAGGTGTTCCATAGTTTTTTTAGCATTGGGCCATGAAAATGGAGGGGAAAAAAGCATTGTTTTTGGGCTTCATTTTTACAGTACTCATCATACGGGATAAATGACAGGATAACTTTACTATGGGGGTCGGTACAATTGCAATGGTATAGATTTTATATAGTTTTTTATGTTTTATTACTTTTACACAATAGAAATAGGTCTACAAAAAATTGTGTTTTTATGTTGTCTTATTCTGACAGTCATAACTTTTTTATTTTGCTGTGTGCAGAGCTGTGTAGGGCCTTGTTTTTTGCGGGGTGAATTGATGCTTTTATTGGTACCATTATGGGGCGCATACAACACTTTGTTCACTTTTTATTAAGGTTTTTGTGAGGCGTTTTGAACAGAATACAGCAATCCTGGTAGGGTTTTTTATTTTTATTTTTTATAGCGGTCACTCTGCATTAGATATGACATGTTAGCTTTACTCAGCAGGTCAATACGATTACAGCAATACCCAATTTGTATTTTTTTTTATTTTTTACTGCTTTTATACAATAAAAACACTTTTATTCAAACAGGAAAACACATTTTTGCATCACCATAGTCTGAGAGCCATAACTTTTTTATTTTTCTGCGTATGGAGCTGTATAAAGGCTTATTTTTTGCGGGTTGAGTTGAAATTTTTATTGGTATAATTTTTGGGTGGACAAGACTTTTTGATCAGTTTTAAATATGTTTTTGAAAGGCAGAGTGAAGAAAATACTGCAATCCTAGTAGTGTTTTTTATTTTTAACAGCGCTCACTATGCAGTATCCGTAATAAGTTTGCTTTACTCTGTGGGTCGATACTATTATGGAGATATGTAATTTATATAGTTTTTTTATGTTGAAGCACTTTGAAAAAAAAAAGTGTTTTTAGTGTGTAAAAGAATATTTATGCATCGCCATCTTCTGAGAGCCATAACTTTTTTATTTTTCCGTATACAGATCTGTGTTAGGACTTTTTTTTTGCAGGATGAACTGATGTTTTAGTTGGTACAACGTTGGCGTTTATAGCCGTTTTTGATTACTTTTATTCCATTTTATGTGCTGCGGGATGAACAAAAATCTTAATTCTGTGATTGTTTTTTTTTTTGTTTTTTTTACGGCGTTCACCGTACGGGTAAATTAACATGACAGATTTATAGGGCAGGTCGTTACGCACGCGGCAATACTAAATATGGGTACTTTATTTATTTTTGATCTTTTTTGGGGCGATTGGCGTTTGTAAAGGGGAAAAGGGCGGTGTACGTGTTTTTTTTTATTTTTCGTGTTTGTGTTTTACTTGTTTTTCACTTTTTTTTACTTTTTCACATTTTTTTTTACTTTTCCCCATAGGGGATTTGAATGAGAGATCTTTAGATCTCTCATTCAATAGGAATCAATGCACAGCTTGTTGCTGTGCACTGGTTCAAATGACAACTGTCAGTCACGATGCCGGGCCATGCCCACAGGGCACGGCCGGGCATCGTGACGTCACAGACAACCCGGAAGGCATTCTGTGCCCTCCGTGCTGTCTGTCAGAGCTATCCGTGCAGTTGCTGTCGCTCCTCCTGCGTCTCTCTTAGTTATTGCGACCCGATGGTCGCAATAATTAAGGGGTTAACCGCCCCCCCCGGAGTGATCGCGGGTAGGGGGCCGATGCTGGGGGGATTCAGCTGTAATATACAGCTGACACCCCGCGCCAATCGCGCGAACTCTGCTTTAGTGTTCGCGCGATCCTCCGGACTTATGCATACGTCCAGGGGCGTGAACCCCCAAACGACCTGGAGGTATGCATACGTCCAAGGTCGTGAATGGGTTAAACATGGAGATTCATGTCTTCTTCAGGTCCTTGTTAGAGGAGAGGATGTAGAGTGAATGGAAGAAAGAGGGGAAACATGTTATAATCAAATTGACCAAATACCCAACATCACTATTAATCTTCCATGATAGGATTACATTCATAAGTATAAAATACATTATCTGTAACATTAAGAAGAGGCTCATACTCTTCACAGCACTGAAGTGAGACTCTAAGTTTGGGCTTCGAAAACCGGATCCAGAGCTTCTCATCCGTCTGGTGTGCATCCAAAGAGAGTGGAGTAACAGGGAGGTTGTGACACAGAATATTATAAATGGTGGAGAGGATCCAAGGAGGAATAACAGGAGCTGTTTCTGTAAGTCTATTAAGGGTCTCTCATTGTATTCAGTAATATTTGCTATTGCACCATTTGTGAAATTGCTAGGCCCCAGGTGAAAAACACTAAATCCAAATGGAAGACCAGAAGATACTGAAATGGACAGAGAAGCCAGGAGGAGCCATGGAACTATTGTGGAGATTTTAGTTTTTAAGAAATGAAAAAACTTCCAGTTGTAGCTTGCAATCTTCACACAGTACAAGACACCAAGGACAGTGGCAAACCAGAGATTAGTGTAGTTCAGTTGGATTAGACTAAAGTTAAATGTTACTAAAGTGACCATGTCCAGCAGAATCCATGGGTGGAAAACAAAAATCAAGAGAATATAGAAGACGCTGAAAAAATGTAAACTTCTGGACATCACCAAACAGCTCAGGATCTTATAATAGGGTTGAAGAGATCTCAGAGTTTTCCATTTCAGGAAGATAGCAGCCAAAATAATCAGATTCACCAGGATCCCTGCACAGCACTCAGTATACAGCACTGCTGCAAATATGTATTCAAGATGGAAATTCATCCTATCAACACTCAGCTTTATTTTTTCTTTAAAAAATGAATATGGTGTATGAAGTCCTATTCTCAGTCTTGTGAGCTTTGTGTGAGGATCAAGTTCTCTTGGCTTCTTTATGGTGATGCTGTGCACATCTCACATGGAAATTCCTGGAGTGTATGTGATTTCTATTCAAATCCTCTGTCTGGTTAGATGCTTGATAAATATATCATAGAATAGATATCCAATTATGCAATCATAATCAAAATATAAGATAGATTTATCAGACATCATCAAAAATAAGTTATAAAGAACTAAAAAAATATTTTAAAAAATTATTGGAACAGAAAACTTTAAACTCTATCATTAATTATTTGAAAGAAAAATGCAAAGAAGTGAAAATTGTTAAAATACCTGTAGCAGCTGGAGTAGTGGATCCTCTGGACTATCGCAAGTGGTGGTATAAACTGCGCCTGGAGCGAAGTCTAAGTAGGTGCCGGTATTAACCAGAGCCCGCCAAAAGGCAGGATGGGCTTGCTGGGAAAGGAGAATGCAAAGAACTGAAAATTAAGATGCCAAAGATGACAGCAAAGCTGATACTGTTGAGGAAGATGATGATGAAGCCATTTAAATGAAATAGGTGGAACAATAGTGTCACATAATAGTGTCACGGTTTCCATTTATAGCAAGACACAACAAAGCAAGATGTAATGAGCGGTAGTGGATCCCCCATGACAACTGCAAGTTTGGTGTAAGGCCTCACTGAGAAACCAGAGTCTATGGAGCCCTTCGTCCTTAACCTCAACTCCTGGTCTCCACTGCAAGGGAACTCCCAGGTTACTATCCCTGACGTGGTCACCTGCAGAGACGGCTGGCTGACAAAGGCTCCTTAGAAGTTTAAGTCAGGCAGCATTCAGTTGTAATCATGGTCACAAGCAGGAGGTCAGGACAGGAGCAGTAATCAAAATGCACCAACTAACTGTCAAAGTAGAGTGGGGGGACTCTTAAGTAAAAACCAAAAGGAGTACTAGCTCACCCATAATGCAGAAGGGATTGCACAGACCACAGGGATCACTGCACAAGTAAAAGATATATAACAATGTCCAGCAATCCAATGAAGTTTATCGAAAGCTTTTAAAAACCATACAAGCAGACAAAAACTGACGCGTTTCAGGCTATACACATAAGCCCTTAGTCGTAGCATAGTTAAAAACTTGCAAAATACGTGTTTGTATGGCATACTGAATTAGACACATCACAAACACATGAGCAACATTGTTTCATTAAAAACATATGGTCACAGAGGAACAGAGGTGATTCAAAACATAATGTCAGTAATGTAGAATGAGATCCTGCCTATTGCTTAGCTCATGTGGTGTTCTGGTATCCAAAATAAAAATCCAATATGACTACCGATTAAGGTGTTTTCTCCTGTGATCTCCACACTTTATCGGGTGATGATGCCTTTCTATTCCTTGCACTATCAGGGTACTAATATTGCCTGCATGTTGTATCATGCACTGTTTAGATACAGCAGAGATGTTACGTGATTCTGGATATAAGAAGTCTAAGAGATACCTACTAATCCTTATTTTGAGTGAACATGTGGTGCACCCTATATCTTGCACATAACAAATGTACATGACACCATATATACCACATAGCGTTTATTACAATTAATATATTGTTTAATATTAAATGAGGTACTATTTTTATACGATTTTAAAGAAGAGAGAGGCATCATAAATGTGCAACACGTACATTTATTGTGACCACAATTATAGCAACCCACATCCAGAAGCCACACATCTTGTATAGTGAGCTTTGTCACAAAATGACTTGGTGAAAGCAACCGGCCAATAGTGGGTTCACTTCTTGCTACACTATGAAAGTCATTAGAAAAAACTCTAACCAATAACACATCTATTGAAGGTAAAGGCAAATGCTTTTTCACTATGTTAGTTATTCGTGAGAACTCTGAACTAAAATTTGTAGAAAAAAACAATTCTCATTTTTAGTATTGTAGTAAACCACAAGGGGCCGTGGTTGATGGCCGATATGTCTCACCGAGATGCCTGGTCTCGGTGTGGTAAAAAGTCATATAGTACTGGTATCAGCGGCATTAGGCCACTGACACACGTTTCTTATACGTTTAGTATAACTGCTATGCAGTTAATCGGGTAGGCTTTTTACTGGAGTAGCCAAAAGAGCAGGGTGGGTTGGCTACTCCCATGTACAGGTCCAGGCCTTGGTTTTGTTTCAGACCTATGTAAGCCTGGCAAGTCAGGTGAGCAGGTAGTGTGGCTGCTCAGAAGGAGTTCTGACTGTGTGAGAGTTGGACAGAGTTTCTGCAGCATGCTATAGGCGAATCACCTCGGGATTGGATCCTGCTAAAGGAAAAGAACCCAGAGACTGTGAGTTTACCCACGGACAGTGTACTGTTTGTTTTGCGCTGAAGGCCAGCGATGTTGTTTTTCCTTTGTGTGATTATCCTTCTGGTTCAATAAACGCCATTATCAAGGAAACTACAGAAGTCACAGACTGTTTTTCCCTTTACTACCATTGAGCTGATTCCTTATAGTATTAATAGTATTATAAGAATGATTATGATAAATTAACTGTTTATGATCTTTACCTATAGCAATGTAGCTAGTTCTTTTTAAATTCCAGTGGGGATGTTGTCAGCAATGTAGTCTATTAGAGATTTTTCTACTTTTGGAAAAAAAAAAATCAAACATATTTAAACAATTAAGATATACTCTTATCATTTCACCTAAAGGGATGTTTTTAATATCCAAAAGGTAGTTGCAGCCAGCACTCATAGCAGTAAAATATAAGTATTTATTTATAAATCTTTAAAAGAGCGGTCAGAGAAATCAATAAATGGCGGTCAGAGAAAGCTGACACATTACGGGTAATAGATACCTTTAGTCATAGCTAAAAGCAATGGTATATAAAGCGAATATAATGGTATATCATTTATCTCCTGAAATATTAGATTTAATTCTGGTTTCACGTGTTACTGAACTTTGTTTGTTTCTTGGAATTGAGGTCAGTTATCAGTTGTGCTTGCTGATGGATGATTAATACATTTTTGGATTCTTAAGTTTTGAATTCGAGTGGAATTTTGCATATACATCATTATTTTGTGGATTCATCTTGATGATTTATGGCTGGCAGTGGGTCTCAGTCTCATTATGGACAGAACAAACAATACCATACAAACTAGCTCCTCACATTCACATTTCCATTCAGCTCATCAGTTGAGAGCTGAACAGTTTTTTTGTGTAGATTCTAATGAGGAGACTCCTCCACAAGAGTTACTTAGTTACATAGTTAGTATGTTTGAAAAAAGACATATGTCCATCAAGTTCAACCAAGGTTGGGGAAAATGTGGGTGAAGGGAGGGAGATAAGGATATTTTAAGCTTAGCTTCCCCTACTGATGAAAGCTTTGAAACCCATAAAGCATAAAAAATAAGTTTGTTTACTTACAGATTTTTAACTCCACACTCCGCTTAGCACTCAAACTAAGCAGCTCAGGAGAGTATTCTTGAAGAAACACACCTTTCCTCAATAACTCCACCTGTCACTGTCTCACATACTCTTCCCTTCTGTTCGAGTCTATAGGGTCAGACATTTTTAGCTATGATTCTATGCGTTCTTGATAGGGCACTGGCATTGCTTGTTAATTTTCATGCCCTATGTTCCCCAGAAAAACAAAAATTTTGTAATACCAGGAGCCATCTTGTGACTAGCATTTCTCTCTTTGGCTTGAGACATCCAGAATACTGTAGAGTGGTCTGTGATTAGCCTTTAGTTACAGCCAATTACTGTAAGTAGTTCTTAAGGACTCGAAGGCCCATTTGATGGCCAAACACTCCCATTCCACAATAATATAATCCCTATATGGAGGCATGCACTTCCTACTTATGTAAGTGACTGGATGCTCTTCTCCATCTACCCCCTGAGAAAGTAGGTGTCACGGTTGTGTCATCCGGCTCTGGTCGCCGGCGGCTGCCGCTGCGACCATATCTGCGGCTTTGTTTTATTTTCCTTCTCCTGTGTGAACACTGTTCTCTACCGTGGACCTTAATTGAATTCTGGCCAAAGCCTCTCGCCTAGAACCGTCCAGTACTCTTTGGGTTAATCAGGTCTCTTGGTGATTGACTTGGTTCTGCTCCCTATCACTTCTGCTCTTCTTCCTCCCCTTCCCTATTTATAGTCACTGGGTCCTTCCTTCTTTTCCTGCTATAGGTTTTTCTCCCCTATAGTTCGCCCATTCTTTTGCTTGTCGTTCTGTGCTTCCTGACCTTTTGCTTGTACTCCATTTATCTCTTTGCCCCATGTTTCTGTACCTCGCTGCCCATTCTTTTACCGACTTGGACCGCCCGACTATGTTTACTTGTTTTGTGTTTGTTTGTCCCTGTCTGTGTTGCACCTTGCTCAGTGCAATTGTTAGTCTTCTGGTTGGGGCTGGCCTATTAAGGAGTCAGGTTCCCCAAATGGCAGAGACAGGGGCTGGGACAAGTGTCCGGGCCCACTTGTCTGCGTCTTTGTGTATGTCCCTGACAGTCCCTAACAGTAGGGTTTTTTCATGCTAGGGGTGATCAGGACAGGTCTTTTTCAAGGGACAGTTTTAGCACTTGGAACGCCCTTATGGCCACTGAGGGTTTCAAGTAATCATGATGGACTTACCTTGCCTTGTCAGATCTGTGAGGGGAGCCGCTATAATAGCAAAGTTCTGAATGAATCTCCAAAAGTCCCCTACAATACCTAAGAAAGCTCCCTCTTTGTTGTAGGTTGTGGCCAGTCCTGTATAGTTTTGTACTTTATTGACCTGAGATGTTATAATTAGAGATGGGCAAATTTCTCAAAAATTCGGTTCGCCGACTTCGCCAAATTTTCCCACAAAATTAGTTTCGGTCCGAATTACTTCGGGACGAATCATGTTAAAAAACAGCTATTTCCAGGCTGCAGAGAGCCTGTGGGGTGCTGTAGAACGTTGTACCATGCTTAAATATGCAGAGGGAGCTTGGTTTGGTCTTCATACAATGCTGTGTCTTAATATGACACACACATGACTATCGCCGCTCTTAAATTCCCTGTGCACTTACCGGAGCCACCACAGATCGCAGAACAGTAAGGGGACGATGGCAATAGCCACGCCTGGGAGCGGAATCTAAGTAGGTCCCGGTTTTCACCAGAGCCCGCCGCAAAGCGGGATGGACTTGCTGTGGCAGGAGTCTACCCCTGACCTGACTTGCTTGCGGTGGCAGCCGAGGTGTAGCCAGGTACAAAATCGTAAGGCAAACTCGGAGTCGGGGACAAGCGTAAGGTCAGGACAGCCGGCAAGGATCGTGGTCAAGGGACAGAGGCAAGAAGTAAGTTACACGGATATGACAGACAAGGCTCAAGGAGGAGGTGGAGGCGGATTTTCCTGTCTGTAATTTGGACATACGATTCTCATTCTTCATACTGAAGAAGCTCATCCCAAGCCAGTTTTGCAGCATTTGCTTGTAGTTCAGTATTCCAGTTTTGTAGTAAATTCTATCACTAATGGAAACAAATGCAAAATAAGCACCTAAAACATTCCCTGTATTTAGGGTCTCCTTCAATTCCATACGCTGCGTTTCAACAAATTGGTGTCACGCAGAAAGTGGATTCAAACTATCACGTTTATACTTCATAATAAACAGCGTTGGAACTTTTTTAGGTATTAATGAAGAAGTTGATGGAGGTAGAATTGCCTTGGCCAAAAATTGTTTTGGAACGTTAGCAAACTGACTACGGAGGATTTCTCTGCGGCATTTAAGTTTGTCCTCCCTCTAAGCAGCTGGAAAAAGGCTCCCATTTTGGACCGGTAGCGAGGGTCCAAGAAGGTGGAGAGCCAGAAGTCATCCCTCTGCCGGATGGTGACTATTCGGCTGTCACTAGCCAGGCAAATCAGCATGCTGCGGGCCATGTGTGCAAGTGATTCTGAGGGACTCCCTGCCTCCATCTCCACTGTATACTGCCATGGTGCTTGGGGGTGCTTGGGGGACAGTGGAACAAGGACAGAGTGTGGAGGTCACGGCATCAAAAGCAGCAGCAGTATGAGGTCAGATGACACAGTGTGGAAGTGGCACAAACAGGAGTAGGCCACAGCGTGGCACAAACACACAGTATGGAGGTGGCAGCAACATCAGGAGTCCACAGAGTGGGACAATGACAGAGTGTGGAGGTCACGGCAGCAGCCACAGCAGCAGCATGAGGTCAGAGAGTGGCACAGTGGCATTCTGGAGGTGGCAAAAACAGGAGTAGGCCACAGAGTGACACAATGACAGAGTGTGGAGGTCAGGACAGCAGCCACAGCAGCAGCATGAGTCAGATGCACAATGAAGGTTATAGGGCACGGCAGCAGCAAGAGCATGAGGTCAGAGAGTGGCACAATGACATTCTGGGGGTGGCAAAAACAAGAGTAGGCCACAGAGTGGCACAATGACATTCCAGATGTGGCAAAAACAGGAGTAGGCCACAGAGTGGAACAATGACAGAGTGTGGAGGTCACGGCAGCAGCCACAGCAGCAGCATGAGGTCAGAGAGTGGCACAGTGTCATTCTGGAGGTGGCAAAAACAGGAGTAGGCCACAGAGTGGCACAGTGACAGAGTGTGGAGGTCATGGCAGCAGCCACAGCAGCAGCATGAGATCAGACTGTGGCACAATGACAGAGTGTGGAGGTGGCAAAAACAGGAGTAGGCCACAGAGTGGCACAGTGACAGAGTGTGGAAAGAGTGCAAGTGGCAGCAGGCCCACAGCAGCAGCAGCATGAGATCAGACTGTGGCACAATGACAGAGTGTGGAGGTCAGGACAGCAGCCACAGCAGCAGCATGAGGTCAGAGAGTGGCACAATGACATTCTGGGGGTGGCAAAAACAAGAGTAGGCCACAGAGTGGCACAATGACATTCCAGAGGTGGCAAAAACAGGAGTAGGCCACAGAGTGGAAAAATGACAGAGTGTGGAGGTCACCGGCCGAAGCCACAGCACAGCATGAGGGCAGACAGTGGCACAGAAATTCTGGAGGTGGGGAAAAAAAAGGAGTAGGCCACAGAGTGGCACAATGCATTCCCGAGGGTTGGCAAAAACAGGAGAGGCACAGAGTGGAACAAAGCAAGGTGGAGGTCATGGACAGCCCCAGCAGCCATGAGTTTTAGACAGTGGCATAATGACCATGTGGAGATGACGTTTAAAAGCGCGAATTTAGGTAGAGAGTGGC